>JAGTTD010000001.1:10978825-11244227 GCA_018398585.1 Simmondsia chinensis
GGAATAAAGCCTGCAACTCATCATCAAGAGTAATTTTCATAATAGTCAACTAGTTAATAACATCCTGAAATTCATTTAAGTGTTCGGCCATTGATCGTCCCCCTTTCAATTTCAAGTTGACTAACTTCTTAATCAGAAAAGCTTTATTTCGCGGAGTCTTTCTCTAATTCCGACTCTCTGAACTTTTCCATAATGTATTGGCATTAGTCTCTTGTGATATATGGTGAAAAACACTAAAATCTACCCACTATCTAATTGTCCCAATAGTTTTTCTATTCAGTTTCTTCAATTCTTTATCTGACATTTTTTTGGCCTACCATTATCGCTTTCAATCGGGTCATGTAAATCCTTACAATAAAGTAGGTCCTCCATCATTGGCTTCCAAATTGAATAATTTTCACCGGTCAATTTTATTATCGTACTATTACCAGTGCCATCCATTATTATTCACCCTAATAATGAAACTTGGCTCTGAGACCACTCTGATGGGGTCCAGACACCTAAACTCAATTCCAGTCGACCACTCAAGCTAAAATCAATGACAGATATAAATCACAGGCACACTAATATCACCAACTATCAATGACGAAATAAATATGCGGAAATTAAATCAACACCAGATATAACATGGAAAATCCTCCAAGGTAGAGGGAAAAACCACTAGGCAAACCAACAGCAAAATCCACTATAGAAATAGCAATTACAACATTTATGGTTTCAAGATGTTTTCTCTAACTTGAAACCTACAAGTAAATCGAGCGACACAAGGATTACCCCCTAGGCTCGAGACCAATTGACTCACCCGATCAATTCACTCCAATCAATGCCTAGAAAACCCGCTCCAAACTGCTCCAAGATTAATCCTTGATCTTCACCGATAAAATATCCGAATTTTGCGAGTAGAGCTTCTGCGTTCTTCTCTCTTTCGGCTCTCTCTCGTTGTGTGCTTAGTTATTTTTGTGCTGCCGCCTCTCTCTCATAATCATACATAACCCCAACAAATTGAGGTATATATATATATTATAATAAATATTATAATAAAAACAAGCCCTAAAGTTTATAGCAAATATAGGCTTATTAGCCCATTTAATTTTTTTTTTGTTTAATAAATTATAACCTGTAAGCTGAGCTATAGTACATATTATGTACCCCACAGCATTGATGATCCAATTATCTTTGGCCTCATATCTTGGGTACTCAATGTGTGGCTAATTTGTGTTCACTAAGCAGTTTCTTTTACGTAAAGGTGTACACATTGGCTGTATGATTTATTTGCAGTTGCACTTCAGGAAATGTGAAGCCAAAGCATATGTGTAGAGACTTGTTGTCTGACCTTGCTTACAGTTCTCAAGTTATGCTATTTTTATCATCAATATTGAACGAGTTATGCTGCTTGACCTTGCAGGTTGGGTACCGTCACATTGATTGTGCTCAAATTTATGGGAATGAGAAGGAGGTAATAAACTAGATGATGTCTCTGGGCATGCTTTCATCATCATCTTTTAATAAGATTCCTTTTGCTCCTCATTATTGTGTTCTGTAGATTGGTATGGTGTTGAAGAAGCTGATTGCAGATGGTGTGGTGAAGCGAGAAGAATTGTGGATCACATCCAAATTATGGTTTGTTCTACTTGCTAGTTGATCGTCCAACTTTTTTGTATATGTAGCTGTAGCTTTTTCATGCTGAGAGAAATAATAATACGCTCTTGTTTTAATCGCGCACAAATTTGCTCCATGTCATTATTTGATGCATGGTAGAACATGAGACTTCAGCAGAGCTGCCTTTTGTTGCTTATAATGCTGAAGTTATCATGTTCCCTGAACCCTCTTTCCCCGGAGCCCCCTCTTGTCAGAAAAACAAAAAGAAACTGTCTCTGAGATTGAATCAAATTGCAATATGCTGTTGTGGTGTCACGACAGTTGTGTTGGATTTTTCATTGGATTACAAGGTGCTTTTAAGTCTTGTATAGGGGTGTCAATGAGCCGAGCCGGCTCAAGAGAAAGCTCGAAAAGCTGGGCTCGCTTTGAGCTCGAGCCGAGCAGAGCCCGAGCCTAGTGAAGCTCGAGCTCGTAAGTTCGCGAGCCTAAACGAGCCCAAACGAGCTTTTTTTTAATATAATAATTTTGATTAAATATGACCCATGAAGCAAAATAATGAGCCGAGTCCGAACTTAAAAGAGCCCAAACGAGCCTAGGTTGAGCTTAAATGAGCATAATATTGCATGCTTAATTCAAGCTTGCTGAGCTTAGATCGAGCCGAGCCGAGCCGAGCCCGAGCCCGAGCCCGATCCTTTGACGAGCCGAGCTCGAGTTTGAACTTTCCAAGCTCGGCGAGCTTCGAGCCGAGCTTAATGCAAACGAGCCAAGCCTCGAGCCTGGCAGGCTCGGGCTCAGCTCGGCTCAAATACACCCCTAGTCTTGTATTTGCAATATTTGAATGAATAGCAATGCAATATTTGAATGAATAGCAATGCAATAGTTAATTTCTATATTCCATTGATAGTTCTATACATGTAAATGCATTTATGAATATATTATAATTGATAACATGTAACTTAGCATCGAGTTCATTACTAAAGTAGAATCACGTAACAATCATTCTATAACGTCAATTGAAAAGCTGTTACGGAAGAAATATTGCTTTGCTTAAGCAACTCCCAACCCAAGCCCCATTTTTTAATGCATCATCAAATTAACCATATTTTTATATTTTTTAATTATTTTAATAGTTAGTTATTTATATTGTTTTTTTTATTTCAGGATAAAAGACAAAATACATTAAAAAATATGATTAAAAAATAATTAATTGTTGGGTATATTTTTTATCTTAAAATTAATTGTATATAAAATAGAAATAGAAAAAGAAAAATGGGAAGTTTACTTCCACAAGTCATATAGGGGTATAGGATTAGACTTGTAGGTTGAAAAGTTAACTTCCACAAGTAAACTAGCATGGGGTGTCTTCTTTTTGTTTTGGTTATAAATAATTGGTTGTTGTATTGAGTGGAAAATGTAGGGAGAAGTGTAGAGAAAAAAAGAGAGAGAGAAAAGAAGAGAAAATGTAGAGTGAGTTGGGGTTTGTAATGGGGTGCCTGGGGGGCACCCAGGTAGGGGGAGAGCGTGAAAATATAATCGTTGAGTGTTTATATTTGTGAGGTTGTTTTGTTTAGATGTTGAGTGGGATTCACCCGAGTAAGAAGAGAGTCATATTCGAGTGCCTTGATTGAGAGTATTGAAGAGAGTTTTTGTCTCTTTCTCTATCCAAAACTACATTGTGGGAGGGCTGGTGGCTTGCCGTGCAAGGCTACATTGATTCGAGGGCTGGTGGCTTGCCGTTCAAAGCTACATTGGGAGAGGGTTAGTGACTTACCGTGCAATAGTCACATTTGTTGATGATGACTGTAATATGGGGTATTGGGGTTATAATTGGAGACTGTAATTCCTAAATTTCATAGTGGATTTCGTACTCCTTTGGGTCCCGTGGTTTTACCCTCTAGTTGAGAGTGGGTTTCCACGTAAAACTATTGTGTGTTCATTTTTGTTGTTTTTCGCTTCCTCTATGCTCGATGTGTGAATTTTTTCCAACATTAACATTACTGGGAGAATGGATTAAAATTATAAAAACTAGTATTATATTTTTAAGAAATAACTTATTATGAATAATTAAATAGAAGGAATTATTCAAATTTGATATGTAAAAATTTGGTAAATTTTAAAATATATTTTAAAATAATATTTAATATATTATATTAATTATTAAATTAATTAAAAATTAAAAAAGGGGCTCCAGCCTCCCGTTGGGGTAGTTTAAATGACCTTTAATTCGGCTCCGTTCGTTTGGAAAAAAAATATTTTAGAAAAAGATTATCCAAAATTCTATGTTTTGGGACAATTAAATTCACTGAAAATTTAATTTTAGTAATTGACCTTTTCCCAAAGATTTGGAAAATGACTTCCGGATTAAAATTGCGGAAGTCATTATTCTGTGGTGCAAAAATTTGCCAGTCATCCTCCCTACAAGCCTAATATAATAGGTGGACTTGCATTAGGAAAATGGCTAATATTGTTGAGTGAGTCTGTTCAAAAAAAATATTGTTGAGTGAGTAATTGTATGTCATTTTGACTATTATATGATGGTTTTTTGTGGGTTAAATTGTTAATTGTCATATATTTTTTGTAAGGTGTAAAATAATTGGGAGACTATGATATTCAATTAAGTACAAGGTACTATGATAATATAGTATCAATGAATCAATTTACCTTCTGTTCAAAAAAAAAAATGAATTAATTTACCTCAAAGCTTAAGTTAATAGGTCAAGGTTTAGAATTAATTTTATATTCTAACATGCCCCCTTATGCAAATGTCTATGGACTTGAAGCATATATATTGCACAAACTTATAACTTGTGCTTATATTATATTAATATTGAAAATGGAAGCTGTTGGATTCGAAATTGTAGCCTTTTGGTTAATAAGGCTCTGATACCACATCAAGGAACCAACTTACCCAAAAGCTTAGGCTAATAGATGAAGGTCCAGAATTAGTTCTATACTAATATACAAAATATCTAAATTAGAATTTAGTTTTCCTTCAAAACAAACCGGAAAAATCGAAATTAGAATTTGGCTTTCCTTGAGAAATAGTTTCCGAAAAAAAATATTTTTCCTCAAACAAACGGAGCCCTTCAATCATGGCTTTTTTTTTGGTTTTTATAGTTGACTGACTTCAAAGTAGAGTCTTTATGTCAATGGCATCTTCGGATGAGCGACTCTGTATCAGTGTTTCTTTCAATTAGCACTTGAGATACACTCGTGGGTAGCAATTATCAACCTTTTGGAGAAATATAGCCTGAGGCCCCTCATTTTATTTTTCTTGCCTATGCATAATAGAAATAAAGATTTGAGTGTGCATAATCTTAACCGTTGATATGCAGGTGCACTGACCATGCCCCGGAGGATGTGCCAGTGGCACTGGACAGAACATTACAAGACCTGCAGCTTGACTATATTGATTTATATCTTGTACGTGTCAACGAACCTTTTCTAGTTTCTTCTGAAAATCCCCTGATGGAGCTCCTCTTTCTGGCCATATAGATATTGACGGCTCTATTGGTAAAATCATCACATGTCATAATTTCCTGTTTAAAAATGGCATTTATGTATAATGTTAATAATATGATAAAATACACGTTGTCTTGATGTTGTATAATACACATATTATAATACATATTTGTATTTTTTTATTTAAAAATAAATGGTAATACCTACAAAATAAATTAAATATCCATATTTTATATTTTGCTAAATTTGACACTTGTCTCCAATTATTGATTGTATCCTATCATTTACTATGTGTTTTGTTTCTGCTACCACTATAGTGCATAGCATTATCCATTACTCTTATAAGTCCACGAATTTTTGACTAAAGTTTGTGCATATAACTGAATAATACACGTATATTTTTCATATAACTTCCATAATACATTTTACTACAGAAATAGGCGGAAGAACAGATTTAAGATACTGCTGCTGCTTAAATAACCTTTCTTTACATATCCTTTTCCCGAAATCACTAGCTAAAAGTGGAGAAAAGAAAAGGGGAGCACATAAAAGCAAACAGTTCATTACTAATCTAATGATGCATTTTTCCGTGTAGATCCACTGGCCAGTGCGGATGAAAAAGGGATCAGTAGGTTTCAGACCTGAAAACTTTGTTGTGCCTGCTATCCCTGGAACATGGAAGGCCATGGAAGCACTCTATGATTCTAGCAAGGCTAGAGCTATTGGTGTGAGCAACTTCTCTACCAAGAAGCTTGCAGATCTATTAGAGACTGCGCGTGTTCCTCCTGCTGTCAACCAGGTGGAGTGCCATCCATCATGGAAACAGACCAAGCTTCATGAATTTTGCAAGGCCAGGGGCGTTCACATATCTGTAAGCATAGTTACTCTAACTCTCCTTCCTTGCCTAAAACTCCCTTATCAGATAAAGTTACTGTTCATTGTTGCGACACTTGCACCCTTTGATTAGTACAAAAGCATAGAAAAGTATGAGAAAAATAGTTGAGTCTGAGCTTTTGGACTTGTACTCTTGTTTAACTTTTTTATACCCAAGTCTAAGTAAAGCAATCTATAAATAAAGTAAAATTCACAAATTGAGTACAATAAAGGCATAAAATAATACAAGATAACACACTAAATTTATATAAAAACTCTTCTAAATAGATATCTTATCCACTATAAATTAAGATTACAATATCTAATTAAAATAAAAGACATTTTTCCTGTTTTTTTCCATGTCAACTCTTTTTCAACATTTTCTTCGTTTTCCTTTTTTCTATTTCCTTTTCTTTTTTTCATTTTAAATGTTACACATATTAATTCAAAGGTAAAAAGGTTTCTACAATAAATGCCCTATTTCCTCAAGCTTTCATAGATGGACAGTGACCAAGCTACAAAAAGAGCATCTATTTAACTATGTTTATAATTATGATGATTTGTCTTGATCTGATTTTTGTAGGGATACTCACCACTGGGTTCCCCGGGCACAACATGGCTTAAAAGTGATGTTCTGAAGCACCCTGTTCTGACTATGGTGGCAGAGAAGCTAGGCAAGAGTCCTGCACAAGTCGCTCTTCGTTGGGGTTTGCAAATGGGTCACAGTGTGCTCCCTAAGAGCACAAATGAGGGCAGAATTAAGCAAAATTTCGACATCTTCAACTGGTGTATAGCCCAGGATTTGATGGCAAAGTTCTCCGAGATTGAACAGGTACGAAATTCATAAAGCACTTAATCACATACTTTGCTTGTTGGAAGGATTAGATAGTTCCATCTTGTTAAATTTTACTGGGCCTTTAGGCCCAACCTACGGAGTTGAAACACATGAGATCCACATATAAGTCCAAGTGGGGTTCCATCCTAAAACCAATTGGCTATAGGTGGAGTAATTCACTAGGCTTATAAGATAATCTTTTCTTTCTCTCAACTCCGATGTGGGATTCCACAATACTCACATGTAGAATCTTCAACACATCTCCTAAAATAGACTCGTGTTTTTGTTCATTGATCCACTAGTATATGGGATCATGGATAGTGCGTTTGGCTGTACTAAGTTCACGTATTTTAGCAGCCCATTATAAAATATTAGGTCCTATTACCAATTCTACGTTGGAGTATAAAACCGTTTATAGGCCTTAATCTAACAATTTAAGTTGTTCGAAAGTTTGTTTACGATGCACCAGAGCTTTTTTACCGCATGAGGTATGGAGAACCAATTGTAAAAGTCGCGACTCTTTATATTGCTTTTATATAAGAACGTGGTAGAAAATGTAGTTGTGCGTAGGGGTGTGAGTGGAGCCGAGCCATCTCACAAGGTTAGGATCAACTCATTTTGAGTTTGAGCTGAGCCAACTCATTTGGCTTATCCAATCGAGCCCGAGCCTAGCAAGCTCAAGCTTCGTAAGATTGCGAGTTTAAATGAGCCTAAGCGAGTCTATCTTAAATATATTAGTTTAAATATGACCGAACGAGCAATATTTGGCATAAATAAGCCAAGCTCGAGCTCTAACGAGCCCATATGAGCCTAGATTGTGCTTAAATGAGCCTAACTATTGTAGTCTTAGTTTGGAGCTTACGGAGCTAAGTTCGAGCACACCCGAGCGGAGCTGAGCCTAAGCCTTTGACAAACCTAGCTCAAGCTTGAAGTTTCCGAGCTCAGCGTGCTTTCTCACTAAACCGGAACCGACCTTAATGCAAACAATCCGAGCCTCGACCCCAGCGAGCTTGGGTTCAGCTTCGCTCAAACACACCGCTAGTTGTGCGTTATCAACACTTTAAGTACATTTCAATTCATGTTAGGGGATATATTAGGGTGTAAAATCATTCTTTTACATACCCTAATGTGCTACACATTTTTTGTTTTGGTTGTGCAGGCCAGACTTCTGAGGGGTACTTTTTTTGTATCGGAAACCCATGGCGTGTACCGAAGTCTAGAGGATCTATGGGATGGCGAGATCTGAGGTGGGAAGTCTAGGCTAGTGCTGGTATTTGAACTATTCCTTGTTAACCGGTCACTTTTCATTCTATGTGCTTATTTGCTTAGGCATCTTGTGTTTTTTTCGCCTATGAACTCAGAATTATAGATTTGTTGGTTGCCTCTACGTTTTCTCTTTATGAGAGGTGAAACTTGAAATGTAAGTGGAATATTGGTGCATTATGATTCTTTTGAGTTAGAGACTTGTTCCTCTTCGTTGCATAAAGATTACATTGGGTGAAGATGAGTTTCAAATTCAAGCCGCCGGAGGAAGGGCGATATTCAACACCTAGGAGCTTGTGTTTTAGTAGTAAGTGTGCTATTTCTTTTAGGTGAACAAATTCACAATATTTCTGTTAAAATTGTGGCAAATACGGTCTAAAAAGAGTGCCTTCAAGTGCTTCTAAACGCACAATGGAGTACATTTGTGTCTTCTTTTTTGAGGTTTTTTTTTTTTTTTTCCTTTTTTGTTAATCGAAGTAACTCGGGCCAACTTGTTGGAAAAATGATACAAGAAAATAGGATTTAAAAATAACAATAGCAAATGAGGTAGTAAGTGTACATTCCCATATCCCACATGGACAAAATAAGAGAAGGTTTTTGGGTTTATATATGATTATGTAGAAAGTGCCCTTTGAATTAATTTATAGATGAGAGTATGGACACCACACGGGCGCGCGCGCTCGCCGTCCGCCCGCCGTGCCGTGCTCGGGTGTGGGTTACATTTTTACAAACGGGTACAATTATATTTCGAAAAAATCGGCCTTTTACTGTTTCGTAGTTAACGTTCGTATTCAAAACAGTTGCCAAGATTTTTGTTCGCATTTATAAACGGTTGCCGAGAGTTTTGCTCCATGTATTATGCAAACTGCCAACGTTCACTTCGGTTGCGATTTTTCACCCAGTTTTTAAGCAATCGGTTAACAAAACCGAGCCTTTATTTTGGCTATAAAAGCAGGCTTTCTTCACCAGTTTTCATCATCCAGAAAACGATTCTCCTTCTTCTCCTTATTCAATTTCCTCTCTCAAAATTCGGGTAAAGCTCTCAAGCGTCTCCTATCCGGTCTCTATCGAGTGCAACGGTAGCGGTCGAATCGTGTTAGTCCTGGAGGACGGCCGCCAATCAATCTGTTTGCACCGAAGCAGTGGCGAAATAGTCTTTTAGGCCAGTGGTACTTCCCACGACACAGCGTCTTCGGTATTGCATTCAATTTCTTATTTCTCTCGTGTTATTTGATTGTCGCGTTTACATATTTTAACCAGGTTTAATCGATGCTATTTTATGTTGAAAAAATACGTTCGTTTTTGCTGCGACTACTAGTTATTTTTCTAACACAACTTACATCCACAATTAGTTCCCAAGTTGCATGCATTAGGAAAATAGTAAACAGCAGCAACGAAGAATCAAACACAGCAAATAAAGGATAGATTACAAAGATTTTATTTGAAAGTTAACTCCGCATTGTGGGAGGTAGCACTGTCCTAAGAGATTTTTGCTGTTGTTCGGGTGCACAAGTTAATATCAATCGCTGTTCTCCAAGACTAACAAGATTAGAATCCTAACGTGCGCCCATTAGTTGCCGATTAGGAGTGCCAAGAGAATATTTACCCAAGATTGAGAATGTTTCTAAGAGATAGATATATTGAGATTGTTGCGGAGGATGAATGAAGTTTTAGCTTGAGCAACCCTTTTATAGGAGTGAAGGTAGTGAGCCTTGGGAAGAAATGCCTTAAATCCCGGCAACCACCTGTTAGAGTATAAAACTATTCCTCGACTTTCACCAATAAACTTAAACTTTTGGGAAAGATGATTCATTGATATGGTATCCGAGCCTTAATGACCCAGAGGTTATGAGTTTGAATCTCAACAGCCCCCACTTTTAATATTAAAAACAATTTAAAAGTACAAGGTATGAAATGGGCCTAAGCACTATCCACGCTTTAAGCTCAATTGGCATTCGCGTGAGGGGGCATGTTATAATATAAAACTATTCCTGAGCCTTTAGACATCGGCTTAAGCTTTTGGGAGAGATGGTTCCCTGACACCACCAGCTGTATTCAATTCCCAATAGTTATGATTGTTGGGAGAAGGTTGGATGAATGAGGCGTTGTAGAAAAATGAAGCCTTTGGAAAGATGAGCTTATTTAATCTTTTGTCGCAATATTTTCTGAAAAAGTAAAAGTATTTGTTCTCTTCCATGTCTCACTTTTAAATTAAATTAGAGTTTAACTAGCATTATTATATCTAAGGTGGATATTCTTTAGATGATTTTCAAATGTGTTGGCCAAGACTTTCAAGGATTTATGCAAAAAGGAAATTTGAAAGTATATTGACTTGTATCATTTCAAATATATATCACTTATTTATAAGTTTCTCTACATATAACAGGGTAAGTTGTGATCCCTAGACCCAATGAATAACCCCAATAAATATTTGAGTTATTTAGCAAATTATCATAATTTGTAAAAATACTTAGGAAAATAGCATATTTGCAAAAAAAAAAAATTAACAACGCGGCTATAATAAACCGCGTCTTAGGAATGCGTTTAAAACTCAAAAAAACCGTGTCTTAAAAACGCGGTTATATCATTTAAACCGCGTTATCAGAATGCAGTTATACACATAAAACAGCGTCTTAGTGACGCGGTTTACTCTAAACAAAACCCCCGGCCGATTCATTCATGCGTGCTTTCTCCCCGGCTCTCACCATCCTTCTGCCTTTTTCTCGTTAATCCACCCCCGGTGGCGTCGTCCGCCACCGTCCTTCTGCTTTATATACTGGAGATCTTTCAAGTACTATTATTGGAGCTTTATCAAGAGGGACATGGGATCAATATGATAATTTTCACGACTTGTAGCATAATGAAAACTATAAGGGAAGAAAAAAGTGAAGAATTGCGGCATAATAGTAAGTAAAATCGAAGAAAGCGTGGTTGAGGCTTTCTGCGGATAAACCGCGTTTAGTAGACGTGGTTCAACAGTAAACCGCGTTTAGTAGAGGCGGTTCAGTATTAAACCGCGTTTACTACACACGGCTCATTTTAATATGAACCGCGTTTATTAGAAGCGGTTTATTGGAAAATGAACTGCTTTTAAGGAAACCGGTTTTCTTGAATTTGAAACGCGTCTTGTTAACGCAGTTCAACAGTAGATACGGAAATATTTTTTTTTCAACATTATATTTTTAATTTTTTTATTTTTCTGTATTATTTTGGGAACCGACTCCAAGATATAAGGGACTTGTTATATATATATTTTTTGGAACAAACGTGGCTTGTTATGATAAAAATGAATTTATATATTGGGCCTTCACTTACAACTTTTGGGAAATAAATGTCAATTAAATGTGTGGGTATCCAACCTGATGTGATCTAGCCCAATCTTTTAGGGTACCCAACTTTTTTTTATCATATTATGGGTAATGGTTTTAATCATTTTGATGTTTTGGGTATCCGACCCGAAATTCATTTTTGGTTGGTACCCAAATCGTGCTCAATCTTAAAAGAGCTAACTTTCTCAAAAGTTTTAAGTGAAGGCCAAATATTGGTTTCATACTATAACAAGCCTCGTTGGTTCCCAACAAAAAAATATATATATATATATAACAAACTTAAATTATGTTAATATTGATTTATAAAAATACAAAAAGATCGGGTTAGATACTCGCCCATTTAATTTACATTTATTGCAAATTTGATTTATAAAAACACAAAAATTCAACATTAACTCTAATCAAAATACAAACTAAGAAAATTAAACTAACTTTAATATTACATAATAAAGTTCTTCCATGCATATAAGTTGGCAATTGAATTCGAATCCATCGGATATCTATCCAACCCAATCCATTTGTGATGGGTTTGGATTTAAAAAATTGGGTTCTAAATGGATATGAATTTGGATGTTGATAAATGAGTTTTGATCAGGTTGGATTTGGATGACATCAAATCCAACCCAAAACTAACCAAAATTCGACCCGAAATTATATTTAATGTACAAGAATTATTGTTAAGAGTTTTTTGAATGATTGTCTAATATAATTATATATATTATATAAACAAAGACACAATGGTTAATTCAAATATTGACTTTTAAGTACAATTATTACATTATTATTGTATTTATTAATAATAGAATTATAGTATTATAATTTTTTTCTAGGGTTTAAATGGGTTATGGATTTTGGATTGAATATTCATTCCACCCGATAGATCTGGGTTGAATTTTTATAGAATAAATAGACTTTTTCTAAATTCAGGTTGAGTCGGATTTTTTCTGGGTTGGATGTGAATGGAGGTAAATCCGACACATTGCTATTCCAGAATGGGTTGGGGCACAAGATAAAATAAGGAGAAAATATCACATAAATTTTGTCTCTCACAAGCCTTGAACCCATGTCCCTCTACTTTGAGGTAAGGAATTCTAACCAACGATGCTAAACTTGTCCCTTTAAGTTACTGGTAAAAATATTATTTTACAGAGTAAAAGAATTATTTCTTTTAGAAAATATTATATGCAATGGGCTAAATGGGTTGGTGCATTTCTCTTGTTTGCGCCAACTCGTTTTGCTTATTTTACTAGCAAAAATAAAAAATAAAAAAAAAAATTATATGTAATGTGCCATCTGCTTTAGCGCATTAGTGTGCCAGGTTGCTAAGTGTTTTTCTACAAATGTGCTATTTCCCTAATTATTTTTACAAATTATGATAATTTGCTAAATGACTCTAAGGCTATGTTTGTAAAAAATTAAATACCAAGGCAAAACTAAACACAATGGAATAAAACACTTCTATTTTTATTTTGATGATCAAACCAAGGAAGAAAGCAACGCTTAAATAATAATCCTAGGAATACATAAAGGCACTAACTACACTAGGAAAATTAAAGTACAAGACAAAGCCATCAATGGCTCCATGAAGATCATCATGACTGGTTACAAGAGGAAGGGGGAGAGACTTCAATCTCATCACCTACCACTAGGGGTGTAAAGGAATAGAACGTTCGATGAACTACTCATGTTCGAAATTGATTAGGGCTCGTTCATATTCATTAGGAGGGCTCAATAGCTTATTAAGCTGAGTTCGAGCAGGTTCAATAAGCTTAACGAGCAAAGTTCGAACCGGGGGGGTGCTTGGCTCGCTAATGTTCACGAACAATTTGATAAGGGCTCGATAAGAGCTCGTTAAGAGGCTCATATAAGCTCATTAAGGGCTCGTTATGAGCTCGATAACAGTTGGTATAAGTTGAAAAATGGTTCGATAATAACTTTAAAAGCTCGGCTCGTTAATGAACTCGATTCGATTGCAAGCTTGGCTTGGTTTTAAACTCGACTGGGCTCGATAACGAGCTCGACTCAACTCGATAACAAGCTCGGCTCTACTCGATAACGATCTCGACTCGGCTCAATGAGCCTAACGAACCGAGCCGAGTCAAGTATTGAACACACTATATTCTTATCAAACCGAGTTTGAACAAGGGTCAGAAATACTCGATAAGAGCCCGGCTCGAAATAGAGCTCGATAAGCCTTATCGAAGTCGAGCTCGAACAAGGGGGTGCTCTGCTCAGCTCGGCTTGTTTACACCCCTTCTACCACACCAGTAAATGCAAGGAATATTCTATGTACAAATAATATACCTAAGTACAAATATTACGTATATGCTTAATATTTAACACTCCCCCTTAAGTTGGAGCGTGAAGTATTATCATGCCCAACTTGCAAAGAAGAGCTAAATAGCTAGTATTTGCTAAAGCTTTTGTGAAAACGTTGGCAACTTGATTTGTAAATCTAACAAAAGAAGTAGCAATTTCCTTTGTAAGCAGCTTCTTGCGAATAAAATGGCAGTCAATTTCGATGTGCTTCGTTCTCTCATGAAAAACTAGATTAGATGCTATATAGAGCGCTGCTTCATTATCACATAACAAAATAGTGGGATCATTAGTATCAACTAATAAATCTGATAACAATTATCTCAACCAAACTATCTCACTAGTGGTGGTTGCCATAGAATGATACTCTGCTTCAGCTGAAGAACGGGAAACAATAGTTTACTTCTTAGGCAGCCATGAAATCGGTGCTAGCCCTAAAAATACAACATAACCTATAATTGATTGTCTAGTAGTAGGACACCCAGCCCAATCAGTGTCACAAAAACCACAAAGCTTCAAATCACAATCAGACAGCAAAATAACTCGTTGACTTGGAGTCCCCTTTAAATAACGAAGGACCCTCGTAACGGCCTCAAAATGAGGTTGACGAGGATCATACATAAACTGACTCAAAACACGAACATCATAACAAGTATGTAAGATACAACAATCTACAAACCAGACGCCTATACCGACCTGGATCTACAAAAATATTGCCTACTCCACCGGCCAATCCATGGTTTTGAACAATGGAAGTGGAAATAGGTTTAGCTCCCAACATTCCTACTTCATTAAGAATGCCCAAAACGTACTTCCATTGAGTTAACATGACCCCTTTTGATGACCGAGCCACCTCTATTCCCAAAAAATATTTTACGGCCCTTAAATCATTAATTCCAAAAGAAGTACTCAAAACTTCTTTCACTTTGGAAATATGTCCTTAATTATTCCCGGTAATAATCATATCATCCACATATATCAGAATAGCCTTATAAATTTCACTGCGGAATTAGGTAAGGAGCGAATAATCTGATTTAGATCGACTAAACCTCATGTTGATTAATTTAGAGGTGAATTTCTTATTCCAATTACGAGATGCCTATTTTAAACCTTAGAGATATTTACGAAGACGACACACCTTGCCCTCATTTTTCTGTTCAAAACCTAAAGGAAGTTTCATATAAACTTCCCTATCTAGATCTCCATGTAAAAATGCATTGTTAATATCCAATTCGTGAATAACCCAATTTCTAGCTATGGCAACAGCTAGGTCACAACGAACAGTGACTAATTTAATAATAGGAGCAAAAGTATCATGATAGTCTATACCTTCCCCTTGTTTATACCCCTTAACTACCAATCAGGCCTTATGACATTCTATCGTCCTGTCTGACTTATGCTTCACCTTGTACACCCACTTGTAATCGATGGCTTTCTTCCCATCCGGTAATTTCTCCAACATCCACGTACTATTCTGCTCTAAAGCTTGAATCTCTTTCTCCATTGCATCCCTCCAATGTTTATACTGCACGTCCTATTGAAAATTTTTTTGCTCATCACAAGAAGTGATGGCATTTTAAACAGTCATGTGAGTATCAGAAAATTGTGCGTTAGAAATAAAATTTGAAATGGGATAGAGAATAGCCAAATTAGCTGATGGATCGGAGGTAAGGGGATGGGCTATAGATGACGGATGATCACAAAGATAGTCTTGATATTTGACCGGTGCTGAACGTATATGACCACTTCTTCTTGTCACAATTTCGAAACCCGGTTGAGGACTAGATTCAATCGGACCCGGGCTGTCGGGATCTATACCGACTAGCTCACTGCTGGCTGGTTCTGCTGGATCGGCCAGTTCAGGCTGCAATGAACTGGCCGGTTCGGCTGCTGCAGGAAGAACCTATTCTCCATGAACCAGTTCTTTGTCATGTATAAAATCGGTTGGTATTTCTTTATTTGATTCATCAAAGTGATTTATTTGATTTTCACTTGTTGCTAAAAGGGGAAAAACTTCCTCAAAAAAGCGCACATCTCTAGACATAACAATTTTGTTATCTTCAATGGGGAAACCCCACAAGTACTCCCGGAGAAGCCCGACTTTCAAACTTATTACTAGTCTTGATGTAATAATAACATTGACAACCAAAAACCCGCAAGTGTTTATATATAGGCATTTTTCGCATCAAAATTTCATATGGACTCTTATTTTCAAACAAAACAGAAGGAGTAATGTTGATTAGATAAGCTATCGTTAAGACACACTCACCCAAAAATCTCTTAGGAAGGCCAGCTGGAAAACGAAGAGCACATGCTACCTTGAGTAAATGCTTGTATTTACGTTCAACCACTCCGTTTTGTTGTGGTGTTCCAGTTAAAGAAGTCTGTGTCTGAATTCCATGTTGGGCATAAAACTCCAACAACAGTCCATACTTGAACTCTTGCCCATTATCACTTCTGGCTTATTTCACCTGAAAATCAAACTGAGTACTAACCATGCAACAAAAATTCATAAAAATTTTGTAAGTTTGAGATTTTTCCCTCATCAAAAACACCCATGTACAACAACTAAAATTATCAACTATTGTGAGAAAATAACAAGCACCCGTTAATGATTCAATACGATAAGGTCCCCAAATATCACAGTGTATAATCTCAAAACAAACACACGTTCTTATAATTGATAAAGGAAACAGTTAACTTGCCTGCTTGGCACGATGACAAATATCACAAATAAAATCTTTTTTCTCAACATCCAAATGCGAAAAAACAAGTAATCTAGAAAATGGAATGTGGCCTAAGCGATAATGCCACAAAACAGTCTTCGTTTTATTCTAAACTGCTACAAAAGCCTCTGATTGCGTTGTCGAGAGGTATAGCCCATCCCTTTTCCTACCCGCTCCAATCAGTTTCCTCGAGCGTAGGTCCTAAATGTAACAAAAATCAGGATAAAAGGTTAATGCACAATTTCCATTTTTTGTCAATTTACTCAAGGACATTAGATTGTAATAAAAACCAGGCATGTATAAAACATTGTTTAGGACGAAGTCCTTAGAGACTCATACTTTGTCCACATTGTTGACCGATAATTTTGACCTGTTAGGCAACTTTATAGGTCCAACAGAGCTGTTCACAAAAACATCGCACATAATACTCAATGAAGAAACCATATGATCTGTGGCACCCATGTCAATAATCCAATCGAGTGATGAATATGTAATCTCACCTGTGAGATTTATACTAGGTAATCCTATACCGGGATCAAGTAATGTAACGAATTGCTGATATTGACATGTGGTGAGGCCCACTCTCGAGCTATCGGTCGCCCCTTTGGTCGGCCGCAGCCACCTCTCGTCCACCATCGTTCGAACTTTTAACTCTCCAACGGGGAGGGTAACCTATCAACTCGAAACAACATTCTTTGGTATGCCCCTGTTTCTTATAATGTGTCCATGTAAAACGATTAGTGCGACAAGGAGGATTCCCTGACATGGGTATCACATCACCAATCGCCATTACGGTTGGCAATTTTGCTGCTAGAGCCACACCCTCCGGGGCCACATTGGTCCCGGTTGCTACCGGTTGTTATTTCTCCTCCTGACATAAAACAGAATATGCATTCCCAACTGAAGTTAAAGGCTTAGTATTCATCAATTAGGACCTAACAGTAGAAAACGACACATCCAAGCCCATAAGAAAATCAAGTAGGCACTCCATGTCACGAATGGCCGCAAAAGCTTGGCCCGACCCACAAGTACCACAACAAGAAAACAGATTTTTGCGACAAGATTTAGCAACGACTGATAAAAGTCGTTGGCAAATACGAATCTTGTGCAACGACAAAAAAAATATTGTCGCTAAAAATAAATTATTAGCAACGACAACATAATATGTTGATAAAAATATATTTTTCGTGACGACATATATTGTCGATGCAAAAGCAAACTTGTTTATTCGTAATGACAATAATAATTTGTTGCCATAGACCTTGTCTTTAGCAGCGATATTGATCAATCATTGCCAAAAGGCATGTATTTGGCGATGACAAGAATTTTCGTTGCAAAAAATGCTACTTTAGCAACGACTTTTAAGGGCCGTTGGAGAAAATCATGATATTTAACCACGACATTATATTAGCCTTGTCAAATATATATTATTCTTCACAAGTTCTTTAACTAAAAGTTTGCTGCCAGTACTAGCTTTCACAATATAAAAAATAAGTGTTCAAAAAAAAAGATAATTAAGTAATGAATTATAAGATTTTATTACTAAATTTAAGTATCACATATCAGAATTTAATAATTTTTGTTAAAATTCGATCAATCTTACTATAAAACTTTAAGACAACTAAGTAATAATTTTACAAATTTTATTGTAATATAATATTTCAAATTCTCAAACTAAACTAATAATATTTTTACGCAATTTTTATTCCCTCCAAAACCCACTTTTCAATTTCACTTTCCTTCTTCCATTCTTATTTTCCCCTCTCTTATTCCCTAAAACATGAATTGAAGAAAATTTTGTGATATAATAAGACCTCATGAACTTTGCAATTAACCACAACACGCCCCGTGTACTTTCAATGTCAAAAAAACTAAAAAAAATTAACAAATTTAAAATTTGAAAATAAGTACTGAAAAATATTTTTTTAAAAACATTAAAAAGAATTTTTAAAAATTTATTATATTTTTCATGCTTTGTCCAAAAAAATATTTTTCAATAATTTGTTTCAATTTGTTTAATTTTAAATTTATTAATATTTAAAAGGTGTGTTATGGTTAGTAACAAAGTTGATGGGTAAGTTGTGTACAATAACAAAGTTTAAGAGGCTATTTTTTGCAATCAAAAGTGGGAGGGGTGTATTGTATTTAATTACAAAGTCAAAGGGGCTATTTTTTAAAATTAAACAGGGGATATTTTATGGTTACTGTAAAGTTTAGGGGGTCTTATTATAATTTACAGTTTTACTAATTTAAAAATATTATGGTCTTTTTTATTATTTTTAAAAATATTGAGTACTTAAACATAAATAACCTAAATTTAATTATTTTTTTTTCATTTTTTTCCATATCTAAGCTACTTGATAATGATGATGAGATCGGTTGTTTGGTTGGAACTGGGTTTTCAATTAAAAGAGGAGCTAATATTGTTAAATTGGTTAAAGAGACTTTTAAGAAAATCAAAGAAAAGGATAAACAAGTTAGAGGCAACAAAGAAGATGATAATCTTTGTTCTTTGAGTAATAACGAATAATTACTTGATTATTTCCGCACACTATTGATGGTTAGTGCCTCCTTTCTCTCCTTTCTTTTGCTTATGATACCATTCAATTTGGCCCTAATTTTAGTTATAACATGCGAGCTTATTGTTATTTACTTGTAGGTTAAAAGCATAATTATAGTCTTGTTTGACGTTGCATTCAATTTGCACAATCTTCCTTGGGGACTTATTTATTAACTAGTAAGGCTATACTTGAATTGTATGCACATTTAATTGTTGTTGAGTTTGTATGGTATTGTTATTTTATGATGTTAAGCTAGAATTTGATTTAAATTTATAGGAATGGTTGATCGAGGAAAGGATAAAACTACATGCCCTACAAATATAGGTGGAAGAGATGAAAAGGGAAGGAAAATTAGACCCTCTTACTCTACTCGTAATGACATTCCCCACGTTGCGAATGGTGAGCTTGATGCAAGACCATCTTTAAGTGACGAGTCTTACAGACACTCTATGGATACACCAATCCAAAGAGGTAATCATAAATAATCTTCTATTATCTTTTTCATTTATTTAATTAAGAATATTAATACAAGCTAATATTATAGGGCAAGCAAAAGGGAAGACCAAGTTCGTCAATAGAATCTCTACATTTTTGCATGTTCATGGAGCAGCTAATCCCGCTCCTAGGTCCGATATGAGTTTGTCTCGAACAAATAACCGTAATATTATAGAAGAACCAATAGCAATCTCTCCAAGTAGTCAAGGTAATTCATCCAAAGTTCTCAAACCTTATTTATTATGTTACATGGAAAATATTAATGTAATTAATTTTATTGTGTATTTGCTTTTTGTAAAGGATCAACTACAAGCAAGAAAAGAAAGAGAGAAGAAAGGGGGAAGTACAAATCCATTGTGGTGGATATGAAAACTTGCGGTGGAAAGTCGAAGCTCCAAATTGAAATACCTGATGATATTTTGGGAGCAATTGGTGATAGCACATGACAATTGGTGAATTATTGTGGTTATGTAGTTAGAACATCGGCTCCTGTGAATGTTAAAAACTATAAGGAAGCATTTCAAATTGCCGACAACATTATGTGGAAGAAAGTGCAGGTTTATCCATGTTTATAATTTGAAATGTCTCTATTTAGGTTATGATTTCTTTGTTATTTCTCATTCTTGTTTTAATATTTTTTGTCAGGATTACTTTGAATTGAAAAATGATGATAATCGGGAGGCTACAAAATTGCAATGTTTTGTATTGGATGTAATGCAAAGATTGTATACGGGTTGGAAGGCCCAATTGCATACACACTATAAAAAATGTGGAAAGTCAGATGAACAATCCTCCTAAAGATTGTCCAATGAATGAGTGGCATTACCTTGTAGAGTTATTTGGGTCAGAAGAGTTCAAGGTCTCAATTGTTAAAATAATTGTTATGTAATGTCATATATATTTTACTCATCTATTTTTATTGTTATTTTTTTGACTTAGAAAATTCGTGAAAGGAATTCAAAAAATTGCCGCTCCGAAAACAGGTGTACGCACACAACTGGTAATTTGTCTTTCGCTGAAGTTGAGCACATGTTGGTAAGGAAGTAACATATTTTACTCATGTATTTTTATTGTTATTTTTTTCAAATGAATTTTTAATAAAAGCATGAGTTTTATAGGCATTGAACAACAATGGAGATAAGCCCACTGCTAACATTATTTGACTTGTCGGGCACACACACCCAAATGAAGAAGGAGTGTTAGAGTGGGCAGATGAAGATCACTCCAAAAAAGTTCATGTCTGTGCTTTAATAATTTAAATGTTCAAATTATAACATATAGTACTCTTATTTATGATTTTGATCTACTTTAATTATAGGAAAAACTTCATGAGTTGGTTCAAAATTGATCTGCAGAAGATGCCCCCCAGACACAAGAGGAGATGTTGCTTGCTGTATTTAGTCCTCGATCTGGATATGTTCAAGGGAAGGGTACCGGTTTGAAAGGCAATACAAAAGGACAACAGCAATTTGAACAAAGTAAAAAGATAGATGAGTTGAAGGACATAGTTGAATATCAACACCAAAAAATCGAATCTCAGGAGATAGAAATTGAATCGCAAAAAAAAAAGCATTGAAGAACATCAAAAGGAAATGAAGGATTTTCGAAAACATAAGAATGAGATCAATGAGTGTAAACAAATGATGGAGGTCATGATGCGAAATGTTTGCTAACTATAGGAGGTAATTAAAAAAATAGTTGTTTTATCATTGGTACATGGTATGATAATACCTTTTTTGTGGCTTTGGGTTACTTTATCTTACAATTAATTTGTTTATATTCATTGTTATAGGAAATTGAGAGTTACAAGTTGGAAGCTCTAGGTGGTCACCTTGATTTTGAAGAAAACCAAAACATATGTCAATTTTAATGTGATTTTTTGTGGAATTATATAATGTTTTGAGATTACAATACATTGATTGTAATGTTTTGGGATTACAATATGTTGATTGTACTGAAATCGCTATGTATATACCTTCTGGTATTACAAATTAGGATGTTTTGTATGTTTGTACGTATTATTAATAGTGGAGCTATGTGTAATTTGTTGTATTGGAGTGTCTCCATATAAATGAATTTTCTTTAGCATTAATATTTCATATAAGACAACTTCTACGAGTTAAAATATAAATTACATTTGACAGCTTTTAAGAATATAGTAAAAATGATATTAGGAAATGCCAAATATCTATGGCAATGACAATTTTTCTTGAAAAATAAAATAATCTTTGGCAACAACAATTGTTGTTGCAAAACATAGCAGTCTTTGGCAACGACATTACTCATTGCCAAAAGGAGGTGTTTGGCAACAACATCACTCGTTGCCGAAAAGAAGTTTTTAGCGATGATAATTGTTGTTGCGAAAGATAAGCTTTTTTGGGCAACGGCCATATTGTTGCCAAAACATATTGTCTTTCATAACGAAAATTGTCATTGCCAATAAAACTTACTTTTTGCAACAAAAACTGTCGTCACCAAAAAGCATTATATTTGGCAACGACAGTTTTCGTTGCCAATGAGCTTTCACAACAAAATCATGCGCAACAACCTCGCAATGACAATTGTCGTCGTTAAAAATATATTTAGCAACGACAAACTATTTTTCGCAATGACTATTGGCGTTACCGAAGGTCGTCTTTTTTGTAGTGTACAAGGTGGAATTGCAACTAAGGTGTAAAGTTCATCCCACAAAGATCTAAACTTGGTAAATAATTGAAAATTGACATATTAGCTTGTCTTCATTGTGAAATCTCACCCTTAATTTCATAAACGCGGGGAACATTTCCTTGTGAAAAGCATTCATCCAAATCCAACCAAATATCCCGGGAGGTTTCAAAGTGAGCATTACTAGCATTTATTTCCTTTGAAACCGAGTTTGTAAGCCAAGAAAAGACCATTGAATCACAGGCACTCCAATTTTCAAAATCCAGAAAGTCTTCATCCGGTTTAACAATAGTACGATCCAAAAAACCAATTTTATGTTTTGCGTTAAACATTCTAAACATCGCACGCCTCCACGCAGAAAAATTAGGCCCGGTTAAAACATCTTTAACAAACATAAGCCTCGGATGATCTGAGGGGTGCAAATAATAAGGAGAACTAGGGTCTAGAACTCCCCCTGAATTGGTAACCGGTGCGTTAATTTGATTAGAGTTTTCAACCGATATTATGAAAGCCAGCCACAAAAATTAACACAAAATTAGAACAAGTAAATATGTAAGAAAATTGCTCGCAAAATGACCGAGAGAACTTGGCTGCAATGTGGAGGCGACAAGAACAGCAAATGGACGATCGGGATTGTCAGATCAAGCCCGCTCTGATACCATGTAAAAAATTAAATATCAAGGCAAAACTAAACACAATAATTGGAATAATCAACACTTTTATTTTTATTTTGATGATCAAACTAAGGAAGAAAGCAACACTTAAATAATAATCCTAAAAAAATCTAAAGGCACTAACTACAATAGGAAAATTAAAGTACAAGACAAAGCCATCAACGGCTCCATCAAGGTCATCATGATCGGTTACAAGAGAAAGGGGGAGAGACTTCAATCTCACCTACCACAATAGTAAATGTAAGGAATATTCTATGTACAAATACAATATACCTGAGTACAAATACTAAAAGTACATATATGGAAAATACAAAACTTATACTTAATATTTAACAGTGTTTAGCATATGGAATTAGAATTGGACTATGCAATTCCAATTCTAGTGCTGATGGAATTGGAATTCTGATGGAATTAAAATTTCAAGAGGCAGATCCTGTGCCACTCCACCTAGTCGTATGAAACTGGCATGCATCCTAGCTGCCGAGACTCTTGCATAGCAAGTATCCCCCCGTATACCTCCCACTTCAGGAATACACCCTTCAGTAACGGATTGAGTGTCTCTACTGAGATCAGGGATGTCGGATTGGATTAGGGAGGTTGTTGTAGTTTTAGTCGAGATTGGGTTGGTGTTCCGTGTACTTTCATACAAGATTGAAAAGAATGCCCGTGGCATACTAACGCACTGAATTTGGACAGCCACCATAATAATTTCCACTACAATCAATTCTCATAAGTTAGCTATAACTAGCGAACATCAGTGGAACCACAATAATCATGAGAGATTACAGTTAGACAGCATATCTCATAGGCTTCCAGGTGCTCACATGATCCCCACAATGGAATGTCTCACACTACATTACTAAGCCATTTAATTTTTTTTACTTACCAACTCCATTTTAAGGTCAATTCAACAGTGTAGGTTTAAGAAGGGTATTCCAAGATACAACTCAGTATCAAGCCTAAACACAGTCATTAGTAGAATAGTTTTCATCAATATTAAACACCCAACTGGCATCATAATATCCCTCTAACACAATAAGGAGGTCTATTAATATGTGAAAACCAATCCATAGTACTTCACTGGTACCTCAATAATTTTAATTACAGCATTTCAATACTCGTCATCTGGATAAAGGGTATATAAACTAGGTATACTAAAGACATATGATATACCTGGACAAGTGTTGTTTACCAAAACATAACGCTATCAATCACCGTAGCATATTTAGTTTGTGATACAATACCACTTCCTTCTCCTTTTCAAGTGAACACTATTGTCGTATAACAATGTCATCAAAATGACCAAACTCTTTAAGGATTTTCTCCACATAATCAAGAGTTAAACCCTTCAAGTGTTCTAGTGACTTTCACGCTAAGTACCACTAGCTCAAGTAGGTCTTTTACATCACAAACTCAATACAAACTTTATAGCATTTACGGGATTAACACTCGGGCCAAAAGGGGGAATATTATCAGCATGAGTTTCCACACATTCAAAATGTCACCATGAACAAACTGATATGTGACTAAAGACAGTCAAATTATGATGCTACTGTCTAGGGGGTTGATAAAAATTATACAAGGAGTTTTAAACATGTAAACTTTATTTTAATTTAGAATCTCAAAACCCTTTGGGTTTTTCCATAAAAGTTTCTTCGCTAATATTATAATTCAAGATTTTTTGATTATCAGTCAATCCATAAGAAGACTCACTTGCACCTACTTATAATCAAGTTTGATTCACTATTAATGAACTCTCTCGAAATAGGCGCATTTAGGGTTTTATACATTATCAAGGGTTTTAGGTTTTTCCTATACTAGCAACGAAAATATTCAAAACAAAAGGCTCATGCAAAAGGCAGAAAAATAGTCAAAAAAACCTATTTTAGCTAAAGACCCCACACTTACAGGTAGCGGATATTAGTAATATAACTTTTCATGTTAAGTTATTTTATCTAGCCTTTAAATTAGATTCTCTATAAAGTAGGTAGCAATTGTAACAAGGCTTCCCTCACGACCTCGAGGGAAACTTAGCTCAAATAGGCATCACATTCATCATATCCTCAAGGTTTTTTTTTTTTTTTTTTTTTTTTTCTACGTAATCTCTCTCGAGGATGGTGGTATCATAACCACCACCTTTATTTGACCTAATCCATTTGATTTATGGTCTAATTAACTCTCATCTTCTACATTATATTTAAGGGACTTCTTGATAGCCTCATCCTTGAACTTCAAAGGGTGTACCTTAGTAAATCTTGATTATTCATCCATAAATGAGATAGAATACCTTTTTACCACTTGTACTCATAGTATTCTTAACCCCCTAGTATTCTTCATCGATTATTCAAGTCTTAGGCGCATTTTTTAATTACAAAAATTTCTAAAAATCCTGGTACTCTTGTCATTTTCTCTTTTTGTCTATGGTCACCACTTTTCCAATGCCTCTCTCTCTCTCTCTCTCTCTCTCTCTCTCTCATCTTCAAATTACAGTCTAATTTTGTTAGAACCCATTAGGATTTCTTTAATCATATAACATATAAAATCAATTCAAATCTAACTTCTTTTCAGACTTAATCAAAAAGCAGTATTCTAATTGCTCACTCATAAACGACTTTAGATTGCTAGAAAAAGTAAGGGAAGAGTAATTAGAACTTATCTCAAAAGACAAATATGTTGTCGTGTTATGAAGTTCATCACTATCCTAAAGTCGTTTATGTCCCCGCACTAGTACAATGGGACCAAACAGGATTCTGACCCCCAAAGTTAACACAACATCTACCATTGTAGTGTACTCTAAAGTAGCGGACTAGAAAATGTCACAATTACCCATAAATTGGAGAAACAAAGAATCGGAATAGAGGAGAATTGAGAATGAGAGAGTAGAGACATGAACAACTTTTGTTCTATATTTTTTGTGACCAATAGTGAACCAAATTTATAGAGTCAATTCGGGCCCCCCGCCTCCCCCCGCCCCCTGTCCCCGGGCTTCAGTTGAGAAATCAAGCAAATAAAAATAGCAGACCAAATCATGGAGTATCAATTAATCCTTTTTTCCCGATTTTACAATGGAAAATAAAATCCGAATTTTTCCTTCTTTCTTTTTTCCTTAAAGTCAGGTCAGAAAAGATACCGTGCGTGTGATCCACTTGGCCTCTCTAGCCCGGCATACTTTACCAAGTGTATTGGAAGAGGGGGTTTATATACAAGACCACCCTACACAAATTTTTTTTTTTTTTTTTTTTTAATGTGGGATATAATGTCCCATTCCAACAACTAGTTTTACTTCAAAAATTTTGAAGCATATTCAACATGCGAGACATAGTTTAGTAAAACAACTCATCAAAGATGGAGCGATTATTGTGGACTCTGTGAATTCAAGTCAGAATCTAGCGGATCCCTTGAAAAAAGCCTTTCCGGAGACTTGATATTAAATATGAGTAAAGGGATGGGACTTAAACCCGTCAATGTTAATCACCCATGATAGACCCTCAACCCAATGCTCATTACAACGCCATGTCTTGAGTTTAATGAGGCAAAATCTATCATTTGTTGATTGCAAGCACTAAAGTGAAAATTCCATCTCCATTGTAGTGCTTGATAACCTCTGACAAAGGGAAAAGGATGTTGAGTATATACTCTTAGTAGACCCTAGGTAATTTATTAAATGTTGTGTTGCAGGGGCTTGATCAATAGGGTCTATCTATGAGTGTGAAGTTTGGCTGCTACATGGAGTGAGTTAATGATATGGGGTTGACTCTGTTACACTTATGAAGACACGGGACAGAGGGCCCTAAAAACAAGTCATTTTGAAGTAGAGGTGTGTATATGGAGTAAGACTTGTGCGTAAGATATGTTCAATTAGTCAAATGGGATGCATGATTCAAATAAGTTGTCTACTATGTTTTTCTGATTAGTTGTAATGTATTTTTACTAAGTGAGGGGTTTAATCATGAAACCCTTCATTTATACATTAAGGTGTCCTCCATCTTTCGAGATCATGTCATTTGTATTTGAGAATGTATGAATTTTAAAAATTGTGGCGACTGTTAGTATATTTTCAAAATAAACTGTTTTGAAAGGGTTTTTGCTCTGGTGTGGTGTGTCGACATAATACATTAGAACCACTCATTGGAAGCTGTGTGGCGACACACAGTTTTATAGAAACTACAGCCAAAAATTGGGGCTATATGTCAACACACAACCCCGTGTGTCAATATACAGAGCTCGCATGTCAACATACATACACTAGAAATGCTCATTGGAAGGGTTGTGTCTCTTCCCAAAAGATACTTATTCATCTATATAAAGTCCCCTCAATTAAAGGGACTTGAAAATGAACTTGGAAAAGTACTTGTAAATTGAATTGAAATAGACTTGAAAAATGACTTAAAAATGCATATTATTCTCTTTTTTCTTCATCTCAGAGATCCATCCTCCCTACATTCGTTCTTTCTTTGTGTGAGATAATTATTGTATTCCCGAAATAATTTTGATTATCCCAAAATAAGTTTTAAGAAAAGTGATTGACTATACAATTTAAAGCTGATTGAGCAGAACCTATTTTATTGTATTTCCCTAATAAGAGAAAAAGGACAATAGATAAGGAGTATCTAGCAAATTGATCCCAAGTAAGAGGGAGAATATCATATGGTATCTCTAGGGTTAAAATGAAACAGGTTGAGCACAGAGGCTCTAAAAAGCTCCACCAAAGGACAGCATTCTAATTTTCTTATATTTATGATTAATAATTGTGTACAAACTCCATTTAATATATATATATATATATATATATATATATATATATATATATATCTCACACACACACACACACACAAACATCAAAGAACTTAAATAAGACTAAGGCTCCATTTGTTTAAGGGAAGAAATAGATTATAGGAACTAGTTTTTATCTGGAAAAGATTTTCTAAGAAAAATTCAAAGATGAGTGAGGCTTTTCATTTTTTGTTTCAAAGAAAAACTCTATTGGGTATTATGTTTTTTTTTTTTTTTTCTTGTATAGTTTCAAAGAAACATTTTTTTTGCTAATCACCCTACAGCTTATTATAGGGCAATAAAAGTAGCAATTCAACTTATATGAGAAGTGATAGAAAAATAAAATTAACAATCAAAACTATACAAAATAGGCAAATTATCTCTTAGGTATTCTTAAATTTGAGTAGTTATGACCTAAGTACCCTATCATTTTAATATATATAATGAGTTACCCTGAGATATAAAATTTTATCATTTAGGTATACCTTATATTAGAATATGGTGAATTCTTATTAAAACTTAGAAACTTCAGCGCACTAAGATGATAAAATTTTTAAATTTCAGGGTACATTTTTGTATATTATTAAAACATCAGAGCCTATATAATGAACGCTTAAATCTTAAGATACCTAAATGATAAGTTTCCTATATAATTATATAGCTATTGGAAATGATGAAATTTGTTTTGTTGAAACAATGACAAAGTAACATCCGGCCTTTGTTTGATTATTTGATCCAATTTTTATTTGTCGTTTTGATGTTAAAGGTTTGTGTTCCAATTAATTTCATTTCGATTCAATTAAGATCCGCACAATGATTACCGCGAAAAGTTTTGCTTCACTTGGAATCACGACTTCCCTCATTTTAAAAGGGAAGTTGTTTTCTTTCCAATGGTGGAAAATCTTTTTCATCGGAAAGTTTTTTCCGTCTATGAATGTGTTGCAAGCAAGGAAAAAGTGGAAAACCTATTCCTAAAATTTACTTTTTTGTCCAAACAAACGAAAGCTAAATTTCAGATTCCCAAGTAATAAATTCTATACCACCAAAAAAAAAAAAAAAAGAATCACCAACCAAAGAGAAACACATGAACTGAAACAACAAAGAATAACCAAAAAAAGTCACCAATCAAAGGGAAACACATGAACTAAAACAACAAAGAATAACCAAAAAGAGTCACCAATCAAAGGGTAACACATGAACTAAAACATAAAATAACCAAAAAGAGATACATCACCCTTTTTTTAACACCGTTATATTACATATTGGTACCATGATAATTGGTGCATTAATTTTTTAGCCTAAGAAATTTATAGAATAATTTTTTTAATCCAAAAATTACATGTATTCAATAAAATAATTCAAGTGGCAACATGTAAAGGTGTAAAATATGCATTTTGCCCAATTCTACTTTAGCAATGTTACAACATTTAGTTCGTGTATGGAATGAGAGAAATAGCAAGAGGATGGTGGGTTTAACAATAAGTAATGACAAGTTTTATGTCATTTCACACCTTATTTGATTTATTTTATCAAAATACACGTAATATTTGGACAAAAATATTATTTTAGAAATTTATAAATTAAAATATTGATCCAACAATTAAAAGAAAAAGTTCCTTTTTCTACTGAAAACCACCTAAATTTTAAATGTAGTTTCAAAAATCACTTAATAATTTTCAATGTCATACTTAAACTTTCCAAAATATTTCAATGCTACACCCACCCTAATGTGATATTGTTAACATGCATTAGCTTTTAATGATGTGGTTTTTGAAAAAAGGACAAAACAATTAAAAAAAAAATTCAGAATTTTACATTAAAATAATTTAAAAGTTTTAAAATATTTTAAGTATCTCAAAAAATTATAAATATTTTAAAAAATAATTTATATATTTTTAAAATACTTTTTTAAATGCACGTCAATAAAAATTAACGGATGTTTATGACGTTACATGAAGACGTGACATTGAAAAATTTGAAAGATTTATGTATGACATTGAATAATTAAAAATTTTGGATGGTATTTTTAAAACCGTACCTAAATTTTAAATAGTTTTGGTAAAAAGGAAAAATAACAAGGGAGTTTATCCCTTAGGTACCTTGAGATTTAAGGATTTATTGTTTAGATATCTTAATATTTTAATATATACAATGAGATACTCTAAGATTTAAAAATTATTATTTAAGTACCTCGAAGTTTAAAAATTTTGTCAATTAGGTACCATTTTCTAAAATTATATAATTTTTTGTTAAAAATTGCTTACATGAGACATAATTATACAATATATAGAGCTTTCTTTGTAGCATGGAATTGGAGCCTGGAATTAGGGTTGAGGTTGGAATTGGAGCCCAAAATTCCAATTATGTTGTTTGCTTCACAAGCTGGAATTGGAATTACAATTCCACTACCCAATTTCATGGAATTAGATTTTAACTGAAAACCATACTAACCAATTCCTTGGGGTAGGTGAGGAATTGCAATTCCATATTAACTCTAAAACAACAACATCAGACCCAGTGCCTCAAGGGCTCCCTTCTGGGGGGGGGGGGGGGGGAGGGATGGATGTATGCAACCTTACTCCAAAAATATACTTTTTTAAATGCACGTCAATAAAAATTAACGGATGTTTATGACGTTACATGAAGACGTGACATTGAAAAATTTGAAAGATTTATGTATGACATTGAATAATTAAAAATTTTGGATGGTATTTTTAAAACCGTACCTAAATTTTAAATAGTTTTGGTAAAAAGGAAAAATAACAAGGGAGTTTATCCCTTAGGTACCTTGAGATTTAAGGATTTATTGTTTAGATATCTTAATATTTTAATATATACAATGAGATACTCTAAGATTTAAAAATTATTATTTAAGTACCTCGAAGTTTAAAAATTTTGTCAATTAGGTACCATTTTCTAAAATTATATAATTTTTTGTTAAAAATTGCTTACATGAGACATAATTATACAATATATAGAGCTTTCTTTGTAGCATGGAATTGGAGCCTGGAATTAGGGTTGAGGTTGGAATTGGAGCCCAAAATTCCAATTATGTTGTTTGCTTCACAAGCTGGAATTGGAATTACAATTCCACTACCCAATTTCATGGAATTAGATTTTAACTGAAAACCATACTAACCAATTCCTTGGGGTAGGTGAGGAATTGCAATTCCATATTAACTCTAAAACAACAACATCAGACCCAGTGCCTCAAGGGCTCCCTTCTGGGGGGGGGGGGGGGGGATGGATGTATGCAACCTTACTCCTTCAGGGTGTAACCTTGCTGAGAAGTTATTTTCGAGGACCCCCAACCTTATACGGTTGGCAACATGAGGACTTCCCAGGAGGTCACCCATCCTGGTACTGCTCTCACCCTAACACGCTTAACTTCGGAGTTCTAATGGGATCCGGTGCATCAGTGCCTGGTAAATGAACCCCACAATTCCATATCAACTCTGTTGACCTAAAAATAAAAAAAGACCCTATTTGATTAACTCAAATTCAAGATGACTCAAAACCTAATGACTTAGACACAACCTAAAATTTGACTTGAACTTCGGAATCACCCAACTCAAATGACTTGAACGTGAAATCACAGAAATCACCTTAGCTCAAAGTCCATAGTGATCCAACCCGATTGATCTGAAACTTGAGATGACTCAAATCCATAAAATGAAACTGCTCCACTAGGACGTGATGTAAACAAGTTAATCTGAAGTGGAAATGACCTGACCAAATTGAGCGAAAACTTAATACGACCTACACCCAAAATGACTTGACCCATCTCAAATTTAGCCTAAGATGACTAGAAATTTAAAATGATACAACTCATGTATCCCAAAAATAAGATGATTCAAGCTTGAAATGACTTAAATAAACTCAAACCCGATCTTAACTAGCCTGAATCTCAAAAAGACTTAACCAGATTAACTGAGAATACGATATAACTTAAATACCAAATGATCTGACGTGATAGTCAACCCAATTTGACTCAAAACTCGAATAACTTGAACTCAAAGTGAATCGATCTGAAAATAATAAATTGAACACAATGTGAACAGTTTCGACCAAAGTCCAACCGTAGTTGATTTAAAACCCAAAATACTCCAACTCAATTGACCGAAAACCCTTGATATTTCGAATCATTATATAGTTATAATTTTGATTTCTTTAATAAGCCAAACAATAGAATTTCAATTCCATCGGAATTCCAATTCTATTAAAATTGGAATTGGAATTGCAATTTCAAAGTCCAATTTCAGTTCAATGTTCCAAACAATGTCTTCTATCATGATGTTATAATTTTCTATCGTAAAATGCTAACATATCACATTATTTCACTAATATGCCAATATCTTCGACCATAATTCAGTGACTTTTTTTCATATTCTATTTGATTTTCATTGAAAAAATTGATATAGCTCATACATATTATTGTAATAATGTATTACATTAATATTTTACGGTGAAAAATGATTGAATTTTCACAAAAATTTACTAAATTCTCATATAAGGTATTTGAGTAATAAAATTTTAAACTATTAAGATATCTTATTATATATATATTTAAATATTGGAGTACTCCAATAATAAATAACCAAACAGCAATAATTTCCCAAACAACAAAATATAACAAAGGGAGCGGGTGTAGAGCAGCAGGCAGGCAGTGAACACAATCTGAGTGCCAAAATCTCAGCGAACTCCGAGATTTTACATATGGCGAATTTCATAAATTGCATCTCTCAATCTCCTTCTTCGTCCCCTTTTTCTCCCCTTTTCCCGTCCTTCTGTCTCTCTTCTCCCTCCCTTAAACCCCTTCTCTCTCTCTCCTCCCACCTTCTTCCCACTAAGGTAATCTTTTCACACTTTCCCCCCTTTTGGTCAAAAAGGGTAAGATAAGATATAATTCAGGTGTATTTGAGTAAGATGGAGTTTAATTTGAATTGGGTTTTTGAATTAGATTTGATCCGGGTAACTCAATTATTATAAAAGGGTAAGATATGATATGATTTGAGTGTATTTGAGTAGGATGGTTATCTAGATAAGTTTGATTTGAATTTGATCTGCGTAACTCAATTTTCAAAACCCCATTGTAATGCCTTAATTTATTTGATTGAATTTTGGCAGATTTGTTGGTCTAATATGAGTCAAAGGAAGGGTTTTTCGATGATGTTTGTAAATTCGCATGCAATGACTGAGGAGAGACCCGTCTCTGACGACAGAATGCTGGTCAGTTCTCTCATTTTTGAGGCCACGTTTTCCTTGTGGCGAATTTTTTCACAGAATATTCTCAGCTAAAAATATTTAAAAGAAAAAGGGGTTTCAAGCTGGATTACATTCTATAAATTTGTATGAGATTCATGCTTGGCTAAGTTGAGATTGAGGCTGGAGTGAAACATTTGATTTCACATTATTGCAGAAAATGTTTTTCCGTTTATAAAGTAAAATGGTTTCCGCTTTCATTGAGGGGAAGTCAATTTCTCTTCAATTTTGAAAATTTATTATTAAAATATTCAAAAAAGAATTGAGGGGGAAAAGATATTCTGTCGGAACAAATGGAGCCTAAATTTCTGTATATTTTCCGAAAGAATGCTTGAAGGGTTCTATTTTTTTTATTTTTTTGGAATTTTCTCTTGGGTAGAAACTATTCCCAGTAAAAAACCATTGGTGTCCTTGACCATATACCTTAACTTTTGAATATTTGGTTTTTAGCAACAAAGCTGTCTCGAATTGTGGAGTACTATATTTATATAATTCAAGCCCAAAGCAGAAAGGTATGACATAGGCATGAGCGTTGTTCACATTTTAAGTTGAACAAACATTTGTGTGATTGGACATGTTAGAGTATGGAATGTTTAGGCCATCACCCAAGAGTTCAATCTTTTGGAATAGTTGGTTTCTTGACAGAAGCTGATGTTTCCGCAGGTGTTTGTTCCTCCACACCCGTTGATAAAGCACTGGGTGTCCGTTCTTAGGAATGAGCAGACTCCGTGCCCCATTTTTAGTGAGTAAATTTCTTTTCCAAATTCAGATAGTTATGTATTTGTTACTGACCAGATTGATGGGGGTGCGGATTCAAGTTATTTAGCATCATAGTCTATGAAGAATAGTACAAAGTGTTATAGATGTTAATAGCAATCATTGAATTCCATTTGTCAGTTGATACATTGATTGCAATTGATCTGCATTTGCATTGAGTATAGACTGGTACTTGTAAAAGTAACCCATATGCTTGGATATCCCTTTGGTTTTCGTGTAAAAGGACAGAGAAAGCCACGGTGGTGTTCTAACTTTCTCGAAATCCCTGTTGCTGCAAGAATTCCTTCATAGGTTTGCTCGTCAATCGTATATCATGTTACTACATTGTATGGAACTTGTAGATGGATGATCTATGTTGATGATGGTCAAATTAGGGATGACTTATGGTATTTTTTTCAAATGCTCCGGTATGGGAATTAACGAATGTCTACAATATATATAAACCAATTCTAAACAAGGCGTTACATGATTGACAACTAAGATATGGTACTATTAAACTATACTTCATAATGCATAAATATTGTGCTTTGTTTATTAAGACGTACTTTTAAATTTGTTTACATGTTAAAAGCTATCAAAAGAGCATCAAGATTAAATGCTTATATGGCTTTCCATTCAAAGTATTGCGAATATAAGGCTTAATAACAGCTAATGTTTTCTAAAATCCCTATGCAATTGCCATGACCTATTACATAACCTTTGTGACATCCACTTCCACAACATCACAAATTACAATTTGATTCCACGGTGTTCACTATGTGTGCAAAGTGTTGGAATTTGAGGTAGTGTATTTTGATATATTGTAGAAGTACCTCAATTCCGCATAGGAAATTTAGAGGAAAGAAGCCTTGTTTATATACTCCCTTGTCCTTATACTTGGTAAAGTCTTGTGGACCTAGAGTGGGCTTGGTGTGCCGCACGCGCTCGCATGCACCCCGGCCAATGCATTGTGTCCCGTCGCGATGTGGTGTGGTCTTTTTCTAACCTGTAATTTTGTTTTTGTGACCATTATTTTTGTTTAAGCCGTTGTATACAAACTTGAGATGAGTTTTTGCTGTTGGGTAATGCTCGAGGCCTTTGGCTTGAGCTTTAGGTGTCTCTTAGTTTACCTCGAGGGGTTATCCATGCTTCAGGTCTTGAGGCATGAGGATACAATCTTGAGCTTGAGTACGCGTTTTGGCTGCGTCAATTCCTACTCTTTCCTTTAACCGGTTTTTGCGCTAACTGAAGCTGGATTTTTAGGCTCTCCCATATTTGCCACACTTTCCTTGTTTGAGCTGATTCTTTGGCATGATCTTTTCCTCTTCCTACAAGGAGATTCCTCAACCTACAAGGATTTTTCTATATAAATACCGTCCCTTAGGATTTGTTAAACACACAGAAACACACTGAATTACAGAAATTAACTCTACTTCACGGCTTTACTTTGCTCTCTAAAATTTGTTTTTCTCTCCTTCATTACCGAGCAAGTTGGGGCATACTCCAACCTATCTCCTTGGAGTACATTGCTGAGGTGGGTGACGTGTTAATCTTGGGGGTCGAGGTGTCGTTCATCCCATTGTACCTCTGTGGGGGCATAAATGACTTAGGGCAGTGGGTTCTCCACGGCACGACAATTTTTCGGTATTCTTTCCCTTCTGTTGTTTATTGTTGAGTCATGTTTGTTCAATGTTTTTGGAACCCTTGTGATCAATTTGGTTGTAATAAGAGTTATATTTTGATTGCTCATTTACCCTATTTCTTCAGTAATCTAAGTCGTTTATTGTTATAAGTAATCACAATATCTCACACGGGCTATATTATTCCTGACATGTCAAAAACTGAGCCTTTGGATGGGAAGAACAACAAGATGTGGGCTGATGAGATGGAGTTCTTCCTAGGCTAAATAGAAGTTCATTATACTCTCTATTTAATGATAAAGCCCCATCGAGGTCCAATAAGGACTTCAAGAAAGATAATCGTACTTGTAGGGGAATGGTTCTCTCCATTAAATGATAGCTCCTTTTTACTAAATTTAGAATAACATGAAAACTGCTTCAGAAATATTGAAAGCATTGTTAAACAAGTATGGCTTTTATGATAGCGCCACTAAGAAATATGTGTGCACTAGGTGGTTAGCTTTCACGATGTTTGATGACAAACCTATTCTTGATCAAATCCATGAATACGGAACTTTGTGCACTAATATACTGAACAAAGGCATGAAGTTTTGTGGAACCTTTCAAGCTAACTACCTAATTGAGAAACGACCTACCTCATGGGAAAATTACAAAGCGTTTTTAAAACACAAAAAGAAGGACTTGACGTTGTAGGAATTGATTTCCCATATTAATTTGGAAGATCAGAACCGCAAACAAGCTAAGAGGAAGTCCTCTGAGCACTCTTCATTAGCAGCTAGCCTTGTTGAATCAAGAAACGTAGGAAAGAAAGGAAAGTTCAAGAAACCATGGAACAAGGGTAATGCTCAAGAGGAAGGCTTTAGCAACAAGCAAAGTCAATCTCGAGGAAAGAAACCAATGGACAATGCTGATGATGGCCAAAAGAGGACAAAAGGAACATGCTTGACTTGTGGCAAGAGTACTCACACCTCAAGGAACTATAGGAAGGGATTCAGACCTGGAAAGCTCATAGAACATAGGCCCCAGGCTAATCTGACCGAGGAAGGAGACGTGGTTGTTGCCATGATCTCCGAGATGAATATGGTTGGGAGCACGGTCGAGTGGGTTATAGATACTGGTACCACGAGGCAAATCTGCACGAATAAGGACCTGTTCCATAAATATGAGAAAGCCATTGATGGGGAGGTGTACATGGCAATTCCAATTTGGTCCTTGTCCACGGCAAGGAAAAGGTTCTTCTAAAACTCAACTCTGTAAAAACTCTGTGTTTGCAAAATGTGTTGCATGTTCCTGGCTTGCGTAGGAATTTAGTCTCAGGTGCTTTTTTGAACGAAGCTGGATTTAAGTTAACTTTTGAATCTGACAAGTTAATCCTCACTAAAAATACCAAGGGTTCTCTAATGGTGGTCTCTTTGTACTTGATGTGTTCAATAATATGAAGAAAACTAGCTCAAGTTCTGCTTATATTTTTGAATCCTTAGATCTTTGGCATGCTAGGCTTGGACATGTTAATTATAATTCGGTTAAGAAACTTAAATAAATGAGTTTAATTCCTGATTGTGATCTAACCAAACCTGATAAATGTGAAATATGTATGGAGGCTAAACATCCGAAAAAGTCATTTAACAAATCACTTGAAAGAACGTCAACTTTGCTCTAGCTATTACATAGTGATCTAGGTGACTTTAAGAGCACAATGAGTAGAGGTGGAAAAAGATATTACATACCACTCTAGGTTCACTAAGGTGTATCTCGTAAGTGCAAAAGATGAGGCTGAGGAAATGTTCCTTAAATATAAAGCTGAGATTGAAAACCAACTAAACCGTAGGATCAATAGGATTAGGTCTGATAAGGGAGGTGAATATGATACTACTTTTCCTTTAAGTGAAGGACTTAGCATAATTCATGAGTTCTCAGCCCCTTATACAACTCAACAGAACAATATAGTTGAAAGGAAAAATAGGACCCTTAACGAAATGATGAAAGCCATGTTAATTAGTTCTGTGGGGGGAAGCCATGTTATCAACTTGTCACGTACTTAACAGGGTTCAATATAAAAGGTTAGATAAAACCCCTTATGAATTATGAAAGGGTTACGCGTCTAAATTGAAATACCTCAAAGCGTGAGGGTGTCCAGCTAAAGTAGGGATTCCCGAATTTAAAAGAAGTAAAATAGGTCCTAAAACTATAGTTGCTATCTTTGTTTGTTATGCCATGAACATTGCTGCAGATAGATTCATGCTTTTAAACGACTTAAGCCTTGGACTTGGTAAAATAATGGAATCTCGAGATGCTGAATCTTCGAGCATAAGTTTCCATCAAAGAATCTATGCATACTTCATTACCTAATTCTGTGCCTGTTGCATCTGCATCTGCATCTGCATCATCATCTAGTTATGCGCCCCTCGAGCTCGAGGTTTTGGAAATTAGAAGAAGTAAGAGGGTTGGAATTGAGACTAGTTTTGGACCTGACTTCATAACTGCTTTCTTGTCTGAAAATTGTCACTTTGATGAACATGTTGTGAGCTCATTCATGCTAGAGGAAAATCCCAAAACATATGATGAGGCATTGAGAACCATAGATGCTTTTTTTTGGAGAGAGGCTATTAGTAATGAACTAGACTCTATAACGAGTAATAACACTTGGGTGTAAGTGGACCTTCCTAGAGGATGCAAACCCATAGGGTGTAAGTGGGAATTAGAAAGAAATTAAGGACTAATGGGTCCATAGAGAAATTTAAGGCCAGGCAAGTGGCTAAATGATACACCCAAAATCAAGGAATATATGTCCTTGATACTTACTGACCCGTAACTAAGATTGGCACTGTGAGAGCCCTGTTAGCTCTAGTGTTCGTACATAACCTTGTAGTACACCAAATGGACGTTAAAACCGCATTTTTGAATGGTGATCTTCAGGAAGAAATCTATATGGAACAATCCGAGGGGTTCAAGGTTCTCGGAATGGAGCATAAAGTATGCAAACTTGTAAAGTCCTTGTATGGCCTTAAACAAGCTCCTAAACAATAGCATAAAAAATTTGATTGTACCTTGGTCACGCATGGTTTTGTTGTAAACAGTGTTGATGCATGTGTGTATCCTAAGCATGTTGGCAATGACTGGGTGATTATCTGTTTGTATGTTGATGACATGCTTATCTTTGGAACAAGTGTGAATTTTGTGAATGATATTAAGTCTTTCCCAAGCACATGTTTTGATATGAAAGACCTAAGAGAGGCCGATGTGGTAATCGGGGTTAAAATAACTAGAACACTTGAGGGTTTAACTTTGAGTCAATCCTGTTATGTGGAGAAAACATTGAGAAAGTTTGGTCACTTTGATGACATACCTGCTAAAACTTCATATGACCCTAGTATTCATTTGAAAAGAAACATAGGAGATAGTGTATCAAAGGCTGAATACGCTAAGATTATTTATAGAGTAATGTTCTTAATGAACTACACTCGTCCTGACATTGCTTATGCCGTTAGTAGACTAGTGATAAGCACTGTAGTGCATTGAGAAGGCTGTTAAGGTATCTTAAAGGTACCATGAATTGAGGTTTACACTATAAGAAATTCCCAGCTGCGTTAGAGGGATATTGTGATGCTAATTGGGTGTTTCATTGTGAGGAAATTTATTCTACTAGTGGCTATGTATTTGTGCTTGCTAACTGTGCTATTTCATGGAAATCATCTAAACAAACCTGTATTGCTAAATCGACCATGGAGTCAGAATTTTTTGCACTTGAGATGGCAGGTTTGGAAGCTGAATGGCTAAGGAGTGTCTTGGGAGACATTCCATTGTTGACGAAACCTGTGCCTTTTGGGTTGTTACACTATGACTCACGAACAGCCATTGGAGTTGCTCAAAGTGAGGTTTATAATGGCAAGCAGAGACATATTCACCTCAGTGATGGTGTCGTGAGAAATTTAATCACGAAAAATGTGATCTCACTCGAATTTGTGAGGAGTGAGAAGAATTTGGTAGATTTATTAACGAAAGGCCTTGCAAGGAAATTGATAAATGAAACAACAGAGTGAATGGGGCTATAAAGGCCATTCGTGTGTCCTAATCCTGATGGATTCCAGTCTTGGGAGTTACTTTCGATGTTCAATGGGTCAAACGAAGTTAGAGACCAGGAAATTTGTGATAGCCACTTGAACTCATCTCGTGATTGCTGTATGAGTGGCTCTAGGATCTGTTGATACTGCCATGATGGAGGTTGAGCTTATGGCTCTTAATGTTGTCCATAGCCCGTTATGGTGGTGCAAGGCAGCATATCCGATGATGGACACACCCCTACTGCCATGGTGTGAGGATGAGCCTAAGGCTCTTAATGATGTCCATAGCCTTTTATGGTGGTGTGGGGCCGCGCACCTGATGGACTCACCTGCGGGATTGTGGGGGTAGACAATCCTCGTATCGAGAGTAAGGGCTTACTCTAGAGCATTTCTGAGAATACTAGGCTTTGCATTATTTTTGAGGGACCTCATATGTCATGATTGTGGAGTGAGTTTCAACCTCGAGAGCTACATGAAGGGGTTAGGTATGCTCTTCACGATGACTGCTGGGCTAAAGACCTTGTTCACCCGTGGGTGGTTGGTGACATGCTTAGTTACTAGGTGCTGATTCAAGTCTAAAAGACATTAGCATCGTCAAGTATGGTCTTATTGCTCTGTAATACTCTTTCTTTTCTTCCTTTCTCGAAATGAAACCATGTGGGAGTTTGTTGGAATTCGGGATAGTGTGCTTCAATTTTGATATATTGTGAAAGTACCTCAATCCCACATAGAAATCTGGAGGAGAGAAGCCTTGTTTATATACCCCCTTGTCCTTGTACTCAGTAAAGTCTTGTGGGCCTAAAGTGGGCTTAGTGTGCCACACATGCGCACGCGCGCACCGCCTTGTCCAGTTGGCCAACCTGACACGTCGCGTCGCATCATATTGCGGCGCGGTGTGGTGCGGTCTTTTTCTAACCGGACTTTTGTTTTTATGACCATTATTTTTGTTTAAGCTATTGTAAACAAACTCGAGGTGAGTTCTTGCTGTTGGGTAATGCTCGAGGCCTTTGGCTCGAGCTCAAGGTGTCTCTTAGTTTACCCCGAGGGATTGTCCATGCTCTGGGTCTCGAGGCTTGAGGCTTGAGGCTTGAGGCTTAAGGCTACAAGCGCAAGCTCGAGTATAATTTTCGACTGCGTCGACTCCTGCTCTTTCCTTTAACCAGTTTTTGCCTTAACTGAAGTCCGATTTTTAGGCTCTCCCATATCCGTCACTTTCCTTGTTCTTTGGCATGTTCTTTTCCTTAACCTATAAGGACTTTTCTCTATAAATACCGTCCCTTAGGGATTTATTAAACACACATAAATACATTGAATTACAGAAATTAACTCTCCTTCACGGCTTTATTTTTCTCTCTAAAATTCGTTTTTCTCTCCTCCATTACTAAACATCTTGGGGCGTACTCCAATCCATCTCCCCGGAGTATACTGCTGAGGTGGGTGCCGTGTTGACCCTGGGGGTTAGAATGCCGTTCATCCCTTCGTACCTCTATGGGGGTTTAAATGACTTAGGAGAGTGGATTCTTCATGGGGCAATTCTTTGGTTAATTCTTTTCCTTCTGTCGTTTATTGTTAAGTCTTGTCTGTTCATCGTTTTTGTAACCCTCGTGATCAATTTGGTTGTAATAAGAGTTATATTTTGATCACTCATCCACCCTATTTCTCCAACACAGAGGTGATTATTTCTTGTATAATAAATCCTTTTGTTTTGTAGGCAAAACCTATTATGTTTTCATGTATCAAGTTCCTATTTCGGTTCACAATGTTCCATAGTTGCATCCTTCTTTACTTGACATCACTTGTTAAATCACTACTCTCCCCCCTTTCTCTTACAACGTGTGCATAACTGCACATGTATCTCATTCTTTGGTGTTTACATGTGTGCCAAATCAACTCACCTGGGTAATGAGCATTATCTTTTACGTTTCTGCTCTCATCACACTACCAGCAGCGATTAAAATCAATTTGACAACGACCACTTCATTACACCTTCATGATGTTATTGATACTGGTGTGTTCATTTCACACGTGTGGGTGAACCACCAAGGAGCTTTTCCATCCACACTTCTGTAAACTGTCACCTGACAAAACATTATGGGCAAGAAATTCTAGCAAACGTGCCTGTCACAACTAAAGTCTAGCTTTTGATCAATTTAGCCTCCATGGCCTGCTATCAATTTATTTATGTTGCATTGTTAACACTATTTGTAACAGACACAGGAATTTTTCTCCATTCAAGTACAAGGTCATAAATTTGACATCAAGTATACGCCAATCTTAGAAAAGCCAATCTTAGAAATTAGAATTAACTAAGAAAAGCCAATCTTAGAAATTAGTCTGGTGGTCACCACTCTCTAGCCTTAGATAAGAAGGTGTTTCGGTCGCGGGATCGATTCACACTTGAGGCCACTTTCATTATGGGAGACAATTAAATTTCTAGAGCTTTTTTTGTACATAATATTAAATATTATATATTCTGGGAGAAAAATAAAAATAAATAATTTTGCTATATGTCAATGGTCTCACTAGTTTTTGAATAAGTATAAATATAATTGGGTAAATTATATATTAGTACCCCAAGATTTGGTGTATTAATTTCTTAGTCCAAAAACTTTGTGAAATAATTTTTTAGTCCAAAAAGTTACATGTATTAATAAAATAATCTAAATCGTGATGAGTACAAAACAAGCCCCGCTTTCATTCTTTCATGTCGTTGTTTGGACTATTTTATTAAATACATCTGGCTTTTTGGACTAAAAATTTATTTCACGAAGTTTGTGAACTAAAAAATAAATACATTAAACCTAAGGGTACTAATACGTAATTTACCCAATATAATTTACTAATATGCATTCTCAGAAATTTGTAGTTTGTATGCAAATTAAGTCAAATTTTTTTCTAACCTTTTCAACTCTATGAATTAAATCATATAAGTTGTATATTTATACTTTCATATTTATGCAACGATTCTTGTTCAAGTTTATTTGTAATATTTTTACTTGAAGGAAAGCTGTGTAATATGTTGCATGTAATAGTTGAAAACTAAATATAAAATTTCATGTTTAATTCTAAAATTATTTTTTGACCTCTTATGAGTCACAAATTTGGATTTGCCATTTCAAATTATCTTCTTTTCATTACGTGTATCGACAAAAGTATGTATTTAGTGAGAATTTGTATAAAGATATTTTAAATGATAATAAGTCCCCAACTTAAGTATGAATTGATTTGAAAAATTGTTACTTTACAATATATGTGTTTTTGTATGGTTGGACACCTTAAATAAAATTGTCTTAAAATTTTCTTATATTTAAGAGTGATCAAGAACCAAATTGTTACTTCGATTGAAATTATAGAACAAATATATGAATCATAAATTGAATAAAGTGGAAAGTGAAAGTAATTTGTGATTCACGCCCACCCTCAATCAAAATTCTAGGTCCGCCACTGAGTATACAGTATCGAATGACCTTAATCACACTATATCCTCCGGGTTCAGTTGATAGAGCTTAAAAGAGAAAGAAGCAGTGTGATAGCTGTTGGGTGTGAGGGAAGCTTCTTAGGAGTGATATTTGAATAGGAGAAGGTTTTGTTTCTTGCTGAGGCTCCTCTGTTTTTTTTCCTTTCTAAAATTTTTGTTTCGTTTTTCTATGTTATATTACAAATTATGTTCGGGTATTTGAATGAAAAGAAGAAAGAAATAGGCACAAAAAAGGAAACAAAGGAAAAGATGGAGGAATTTCGGACACCCTTGGAAACAATGTGCTGTATCTTCTAGTTTTAATTCATGAAATGGTCATGGAATACCAGCTGACTTGATTCAGCCTAATAAATTGGGTGGATAACGAAATTTTAGAAATATTGCATGAAAAAAAAAAAAAAAAAATTTCCTAAAATTGGAGATATGCTAGAAAGTCAGATGCTTCAAGGGTTTTTGCGCCTGTCTAGTCATATCTTGATCTTTCAGCATTCTACTAATTATCTCTTCTTGTCATAGAGAATGCAATGGCCGAGCTGGGTAGGCTACTATTGTATGAAGCTTCGAGGGATTGGCTGGTGACCTTGTTTTACTATTTCTCATGATTTCTTTTGTCATTCCATATTTGCCCTCTATAACAAGCGATGTGTAGTTCTCTGTGCAACTTACGGTTTCTTGGCTGCGTTTGCTACCAGCCTACCATTTCTGGAGAAATTCAAACACCACTGGCCGTTGCTAAAGTGGAATTTGTTGACCCAAGGGAGCCAGTCACGGTTAGTACGTCCAATCATATCCCTGCATTCACCTAGTTATATTCATATATTTCCATAGTCACATTATTGTTGTCACATATTGCTTTTGTATAGTGTTTACTTCTAGAGTTGGGGACACATGGGGAACTGCTGTCGGTTGTGGATCACAATGCTCATGGATGAATTTGTTTTGCCTATTTTTCATATCAAGAAAAGAAGACTATGACAAGGCTCCACAAAGAAAACCAAAAGAGGATTGATTAAATTTTCTCTCATTAACAGTTGCATAATTGGTGTCGTCTACTTTCTGATATTTTCATACACTTTTCATGCCATGTGATAAACAAGGAAATGAAAGGCTTTGCCGTGATTTGGGGGAAATCTTCTTCCATCACATTCCTATCATTTCCTTATATATCTTAGATTTTAGCAGCAACAAATACCTAAATGGAATATGTTTTCCTCCATCGAGAGGAAGTTGACTTTCCCCTCAAGGAGAAGGGACATTTTTCTTCAAGAACGACAAAATATTTTCTGTCATAATCTCACTTCGTATTTCTCATTTTTAATCTCGAATTGGCCAAACTCGAATGCAATACAAATTTATAAAATGAATTTATCCTCCTAAGCTAAAATGAAAATTTTACGAAAAAATATTTTTCATTGAAAATACTTTTAAGAAGAAAATTTTTGAACAGAGGAATGTCTTCCCTCCAACCCATAGTTGCACAAAGAGGGAGCAGGAGCGGAAACAAGAGAGGGATTGGAGAGCGGGTAGAAAAAGTTTCTTAAGTTGGGAGCATTGGGGGAGCACTTATATTACTATATGTTAGATACATAGGAAAAGTAATGAAGTGTTATCATTGGAGTCGTTGAAGCATAAATATCAAAACAAAGTCAATATTAAGCAATAACCGAGTAAATTAAGTACTCCAATGAATAAAATCTAGCAAATTGACTCTAACATGTCCATACAATTCAATCATTCTTTAAAATCGAGTGATATAGTTAACCAACAAATCGTTTAATAAGTATGTTCTTCAAAATGATTCCATTATTGCTCAAATCGTGTTTCCGTCGAGTTTGAAACACGAATATGACTTTGAAAAATGGAATCACGTTTCCGAAGCGTGAAACATTAGCATTTAGAAGTTTCCTACAACTATGCTCCAACCTAACAGAGCCCAAAATTACTAGATTTGTCTTAAGACGATGGACATGAAATTCTCCACCCCCCCAACTCTCTCCCCTAGTGGTAAATAAACCATTCTCGTGGTGTCTCTCTACAAAATTGAACATAAAAAGTTGGCTAAGCTTATACCAAATGTATGGCAACTCTTATTTTATGTGTTTTTTCTATAAAAAAAGAACTCTTATTTTCTGTGAGTTAATGGTAATTATCATATACTGCGTAGCTGAGTCCAAGAGTAAATTCACAGTATATCAAACAATCAACCTTCTAGAATCCTATGGGCTTTATGGTAGCATCAGAAGGGATTTGATGTTGATAGTCATGGGTCCATCTGCCTACATATGGTTGTCTTCGGAGGTTAAAGCTTGTTTGGCCAAGCTGTGAAAAGATTGTTTTTTTGACAAATACTTTTTGCAGAAATATTTTTGTAAAATGTGTTTTAGTCAAGGATGTTTTTGTCTAAAGAATTTTTAGTTTTCGCTTTTGCTTTTACTATAAAGGAGAAACACTGTTTCCATGCTTCTGTTCAAAAGCACTAAAACATTAAATTTTGAAAAAAAGCATTTTTAACCAATAAAGCACATTTTCCTAAAAAAAAGCGTAGTCAAACAGGCTGTTAGTTTAATGTTGCTGAGCGAGATCCATAGTGGCTTATTATAGCAATCCAAGAAGCTGATTAAGGTGATCTGAGCTGCAATCCTGTGCTTTGATAAGCATTAACTGACGTGCTTTGCCTTTTTATATTTGCAGGTGGTTCCTATTCTAAGAGCTGGTCTTGCCCTGGCAGAGCATGCAGCATCAATCTTGCCAGCAACCAAGACTTATCATCTTGGTAAGTTAGGTTGTGTGAATATGTCAACCACAGGGGTAGTTCCTATGAGGATTACTTGTTAATATGGTAAATTACACTTGCTTATGTTCAACAGAATAGGAAGGGAAACAATATAAGCTTTATGCTCCACCATTTAGTGATTCATCCTCATATTTACATACCTTGAAATATATATTGTAACTGCCCAATTAGAATTGCCTTTATGGTATGATAAATATGGGAATTTAGTTGTCTGAAAGATTTACTGTTTTGGACCTTGAAGCAGTTTTCATATTGAGTTGGCCCTGAAGTTGCGGTTTTTACATTTGGTTTATTCCTATTATGATTTATAATTCCAATATATTGTGTTTTAAGGGATTAGCAGAAATGAGGAGACACTACAACCAACTGTATATCTGGACAAGTAAGATTCTCTGTTCTGCAAAAATTGTGGATGTTGTCATTCTTATTCCTTCCGGGTGGAAACATGAACTTCCTTTGTGCTGCGCTGCTCCTTTCTACCAAATACTCGAATATTGATCTTTTCCATGTTACTTTTTTTGACATTATACATGAATGCAGGGCATGTCCTTACCCCTCAGGTTCTTCTATATGTTTGCAGGCTACCTGAGAAGTTTCCTGCAGGAGCACGGGTATTTGTTGTTGATCCTATGTTGGCAACAGGTGCAAACATTTCCTCTGCACGTGCTGGTTTACGATCTTATTTTCTTGTCCTTATTTGTCTTATTATGTTTTTCAAATAATAAAAATAGCTGGGTTCTATTGTCGTTTTCTATGAATTTATTCATGGACAGAGGTACCTTGGTAGGGCAATGTGTATAACATTAGGAACAACTAGAGCATATTGTTTACTATAAATACATAAGAAAAGCAACAAAAAACTATTGAACAGGAAAGCATGTGTGAAAAAAGGAACAAGAAAGGCAATATGTTTTATAAGCATGGAAAAAGGAATTGACTTCATCATAGGTGATCAGAATGGTGATAGGAAATCGGAAAGAGGTTGTGGTAACCGGAAAAATGATGTGGCAACAAATAGGATGATATGACAATTGGAAAGATCACATGGCAAGTGATGTGGCACTGGTGATGAAATTAATACCATGCTTGTCCTTTTTCCAAAGCATTTTACCTTCTATGTTCTGTCTATATATCATTTTGCCCTTCTTGTTTACATAACAACCATTATGCCTTATTGCTTTTTGCAAACATAATGCTAGGCAACTTTTTTCATTATCTGTATGACATGCGTTCTACATATACACTCAGTTTTGCATAAGATACGATAACCTTGTTTTCCATTATCTATGTGACATGGATTCTATATGTACATCCAATAAGATATGCTAACCTTTTTCAAAATTGTGGTTTCCTTCGGTTTCTCGAATGATTGATCCTAGGGTTTTGTCCTTTACATCTCTATGATTTCTCATATGACTTCATGAGGGAAGTTTAAGGCTCCGATACCACTATGCCATACGAGCACTGAACCAACTTACAAGACTCTGCATGTTACGGAGAAAAGCACAAATGGGGATTTGTACTGAAGTATATTAGCTACAGTTTGTATCCTCCATAATTAGGAACCAAACAAGAAGTGGCTGCTATAAGTAAACATAACTTCGCTCAAAAAATGCGTCCCAGATTCATAATCAATAACATCCTATGTTCAATTTTGTATGCTTGTTTATCCATCTTAAGACCAGTATTGCTTGCACAAGATGTAATTTGTCAAGAGTCCCATTCGGGTAAGATACCACTCCGTGAATGCTGATACTCTCAACACCCTTGTTTGACATTTCTAAGCAATAGACGAAATAGAAAAACTGAAATAAGATTTAGGCAGAAAAGTTAAAGAATTTGAATTTCCAATACCAATCCTTTATTTCCACCTTCTTGCATGCTGTATCAATAATTTACTGGTAAAATTGATAAAGTATCACTTTACATAAAGAATGGTTATCAGGTTTTATGTGTCAGTTTAATTGCTTCAGAACTTCACAGTATGTCTTCTCGCATAATTATCTTCCTGGGGCACCTTTTGTTGTGAGGGTGGTAAAACCAAATGTTTACAAGTTAACCTTGTTGTCTTTAAAATGATTTTTGCTTCTCATGATAGTGAATCTTCGGTTGGTGCTTCTGTCCATGTTATGCTTGATGATTCCTTGAAGCCATTTGCATCCTTTTTCCTGGCCACAACCTTGCATCTTAAGTCATTCACTTAAGCGAAATCACCTTCTACAGGCCATTCGCATCACCTCCAACTCTTGCACCATCTTTATGTCCTCTCACCAATAGATGGTTTGTGCCTCAATATATCATCTTTCGGTTTGTGTAATTTCATCATGTCTATAACTAGAGCTGTCTACAGAACCATTTTTCTCGGTGATGTGGGTTGGTATACGCATTGTGTTGAAATCACCTTTACTGTGTCACCTTCTCCAGCTATTTGGTCCAGTCTTGGAGGTAACCAGTGCTTCTGTATACTTTAGTGTTGGAATTTTATATGTAGGGCCATTCCTCTTCTCCTAGTAGGAACACTTGTACTGTGCTTGAACTTTGCATTTTGTTTGCTAGATTCCCGATCAACATATAAAAGGCAGCTTGATGTACTGACATGGGTCTAGGAAGAGCCAAATGTATGCAGTCTTAACCGCCATTTTTCTGAATAGGCTACTTTAGAGACTTAAACCGTTGACCTCCAAGTCACCATATAGTAACCTTTTTTGATTGCAATGAGGGCCACTGTACTTGTGGCCTATAATTATGCTCAGTAAAAAGGTTACCTGATGTACCGCTTGCTCTTGTTCCATATTTTTGCATCATACTTTCTACGACTGAGATGACAAGTAAGGACTTGCTAATGAGTAATGTTGCATGCTTTACTATCTATAATGCACCTTGTGGATGGTTGACTTGCCAAACTTGTGGATACACACTCATAAAACCACGAGGATCTGCAACCGTGTGAGTTTATTATGAATGTACAGAACTTGGATGAAATGTTGAGTCTTTTGCTTCTCTCTGTCGTAGCCAACATGTTTATATTGTTAGGATATTGTTTATCTCAAAATTAATATTGATTTGATATGATTAGGATTTGATTTGGGTGAGATATGATTTATATTGGGTTACCTAAATAAGTTTGATTTGATTTGATATTTTGAAACAGATTAGATTTAGGTAACTCATTATAAATAGGGTTTAAAGTTGAGGGTTGAGATGTCCGGAAAAAAGAGAGGAAAGATGTTAGGGGTTGGAGCGTCCTTGTAGCCAGGTACCCAGGTTGCGGGGGAGATATCATTTGAGGGGTGATTTGACTGAGAGGTTTTATGATTGAGAGGTGATGAGAGTTTGTAGCTTCCTCGATCCAAAGCTACATTGAAAAGGGTTGGTGGCTCATCGTGCAAAAGCTACATTGTGAGAGAGTTGGTAACTTGCTATGCAATAGTTACATTGTGAGAGGGTTGGTGACTCGTCGTGCAACAATTATACTTTGAGAAAGTTGGTGACTTACTGTGCAATAGTCACATTGATGTTGATGATTGATGATGAGATTGTAAAATGGGTTTGGGGATTTCAATTAGAGATAGTAATCCTTAAATTTCATAGTAGATGAGGTACTCATTTGGGTTCCATGGTTTTTCCCTTTAGTTGATAGAGGGTTTCCACATAAATATTGGTGTTGATTGTTTCGTTGTTTTATTAGGTTTACGCTTCCATTTGTGCTCGATGTGTGAATTTTCCCAACAATTGTTATCAGAGTATGTTGGGGTTGATTGCTTAAGAGAAGATTGGATTTGAGTGTTGATGTAAAGGCTGGCCAACAAAGAGAAGCAATGGCCAATCATGGCCGAAGAGGACGAGCGTGGTGGTTCCGGGTCTCGATTTGGTGCTAGAGGAAGATGAAAGTCTGACGTGGTGCCGGTCTTGTTCCTGTTGGTTGTTTGTCAAGGTTGAGGTCCGCAGAGCGTTGATGGCGGTGGATTTCGACTGGAGCGAGAGCGGTGTTGAAGGTTCAGTGTCCGAGCATTGATGCCTTGCGGTGTTTACAAAAGATGAACATAGGAAATTGGTGGTGGTGGTCCAAGTGAGTTGAATGGCGGCTCGAGAGGTGGTTCCGGTGGTTCGTGGTGGCGGAGGAAGGTGAAAGGCCGAAGAGAGTGCGGTGTTTAAGAATCGACGGTGGTTTGTCTCGTGGTGCAAGGTGCTCCGTGTTGGTGGCAAAGGAGATCGATGCCGGCGATGGTGAGAGACCGGGACGAAGGCAATGACAGTGACCGTAGATCTGCGGCTAGGGTATCTCTGTGCTGAAGATGAAGCTTGAGGCTATTTTGGGTATTTCAGTTACTAATTTTTATTTTCTTTTTGGTTGTAAGATTTAAAAAAAAGAAAAGAAAGAAATTTTAAGATGATAAAATATTAATTTTGAGATAAGGGAGAGATTTGTTAGAATATTATTTATCTCAAAATTAGTATTGATTTAATATAATTAGGATTTGATTTGGGTGAGACATGATTTATATTGGGTACCTAAATAAGTTTGATTGATTTGATATTTTGAATCACATTAGATTTAGATAACTCATTATAAATAGAGTATAAAGTTGAGGGTTGACATGTGTGGAAAAAAGAGAGGAAAGATGCAAAGCGTTGGAGCGTTCTTGTATTCGGGCATCCGGGTTGGTGGAGAGAGATGATTTAAGAGGTGATTTGATTGAGAGAGAGTTGATGAGAGTTTGTAGCTCCCTCTATCCAAAGCTACATTAAAGAGGGTTGGTGGCTCATCGTGCAGCAGCTGGCCATGCAGCAGTTACACTTTGAGAGTGTTGGTAACTTACCGTGCAACTAGAGGTGGCCGCGGGCTGGGTCGGGTTGGCCCGGTTCTGTCAAGCTGAAAAAAAAAGCAAAATTTAAATAATACAAAGTTGTTTTGTACTAAAATTATTATAATTTATTAATAAATAATATGAGATACAAATACATTTTTTTCCGATCACTAATAATGCTAAATATACATGTTCAAAAAAAATAATGCTAAATATATGTAATAAAATGAAATATACAATAAGCAATAGTAAATAATGGTAAATATCTTATCAAAAAAAAAATAATGGTAAATAAATAATGTAACAAGTACAAATACAACGCAATTGGAGCCTAATATTTAAAAGTACAAATTTGTTTATCAAAAAATACGAAGTTTGACGTATGGGGGGTGCGGTCGTCTTTTGACGTAAATATTTAAAAGTAAATAATTGACATACAAAAGTATTGATATCAGTCGCATGGGGGGGTTGCCGTGCCATCGTTTGACGTATCAGTGGTGCGGTCGTCTTCTTCATCGCTCGATGAATCTAGCTTCATTCTCTGTTGATCCCTTGCCTCAGCTAGCAGCCAATCCTTCAAGCAAACGGACATCTCCAAGCTTGACGGCGATAGCTTCGCCCTCTTCGTTCCAAGCAACCTGCCACCAAGACTGGAAGCACATTCCGATGCTACTGAAGACACTGGACAACTTAGTATATCACGTGCCATGGTGGAAAGCACGGGATACTGGGCTTGGTTTGTGTTCCACCATTGTAAAAGGTCAAAATGCGGGTTGGCCGGCGGCCCGAAAATATGGACCAACGGTGTCCGCAAATAATAATCTAGCTCGTCACATGACGTGGGGGCTACTGTGGGCGTAAATTGCTCCAACAGCTTCCACGAATATGACGTGTGTGAACTTCTTCCACTAGATGTGGAAGATCCTACTGCAGCAGTACTAGGATATGGATTATTGGACGCTAATTTCTGGGAATATTGGGAAAATAAACTATGCAAGTCGTTATCGACTTCGGCAATGAAAGTGTCGATATTGCGGATAGGATACAAATATTTAAAAAAATGTTGGCAAAACGAGTTTAAACCCCCGCGTTTACAACAAGGATCTAAAATAATTGCTAAGCAGTATGTAAGAGGTAGTTTAGAATAATATTTAGCAAACTTTTCTTTCATTGCCTTAATCGATTCGAACAAAATGGGATTTGATTCATTACCCGCCATCCAACTTACAATATTAAGCAATCTTGATATTGCTTGAGGCATGGTCGTATAGTAGCAACCCGAAAAAAATGTCGTGACCTCTTTAAACATGCAAAAAAATTTACAAATTTCATCTATTGTCTCCCAATGTATACCGTCCAGGTTGTAATCACTCCATTTTGTACGATTGTCCTGTGCGAATTCCATCAGCACGTCTTTATATGGTAGAATGCGCTCTAACATTTCTACAATAGACGACCACCTAGTTTGGGAGTCTAATTTGAATTGTTTATATTCTATGCCATGCAACCTACATAAATTTCTAAATCTTTTTTTTTCTAGTGCCGGATGATTTAACAGATATTATTACGGATCTTAAGGTGGTAAGGGATGCGTTTACAAGCTCTAAACCATCCATTACCATTAAATGCAAAATGTGACAAATGCAACGAATATGGAAACACTTCCCACCTAACATGGGTCTCATGTGCCTAATTAAATGTGTAACGGATGCAGTGTTGTTGGTAGCATTGTCGAACGTAATACTGAAGATACGTCGCTCTATGCCCCAGTCGCGGACTGCCGACATAATTGCACCCGTAATGATCTCGGCAGTGTGGGGGCAATCTAAAATACCAAAATGAATTATTCTCTTTTGGAGGATGTAGGACTCATCGATCCAGTGTGCCGTTATGCACATATAAGGTTGGCCGGGTTTCGACTTCCATATGTTCGACGTCAACGAGAATATGCTCGTGTTCGTCGCAAAAAGTGTTAAGACCCCAGCTTTCATACTGTGGTACAACGTAAAAGCGTCCCGCTTTACAGTGTTCCGAGGAACCCTTACAATGGCGGGGTTCACCCATTGTTGGAGGTAATCGATGAAATATGGGTTTTCGCCGGCATTGAAAGGCCTTTCACCCAAAATTATATATTTAGCTAGCTCCTTTCGGTTGCTCTCTTGAGAGAACCTAAAATTAGCAAGTGCACCGGTCACTTGCTGTACTAGACGTTGTTGGCTCTTATCTGGGTATTGCTCGGGGTGGCACCTAAGTATATGTCTGCTTAATGTGCCTGTCCCACTGCCAAGTTGATGGCTAAAAGTTTTAGGTGGGTCGCATAATTTACAAGTTGCTTTATTAGTTGTCCTATTAAGGGTAAAGTAATTCCATACCCCACTAGTTGTAAGCCTACTAGTAGAGGTACTATTTTCAGGCTGGGCTTCGGTGGTGGGCGTGGGTTCCTCATCAGTTTGTGAGTCTCCAAGCCCACCACCTGACTCATGATAATCTTGTTGTTGTGAAAAGTCCCAATCTATGCTATCATCAGTGTATGGGGTGATGTGTCTGGTTGTATAAAAACTCGTTCTTCCGTATTAAGTATGACAATTCTACTCCTTTTAGGGATTCTGGGTGGTCGAGAAGAGCTAGAAGTAGCACGACCGGCTCCAGAGGATGATGAAAAGTTGTGTGCCATATTAGTATAAGTGATTAGTATTTATAAAATGCAACTAGTAATCCAAATTAATTAACTAAAAATACGAACCAAATAAAATTGCGATACTAAAATTACCGAAACGAGAGAACAATGAAATTCGAACTTCAGCCAAACACTTTACGAACTTCGAACTTTAGAGCACAATTTTGCAATTAGCAAAGTTGAAGAAGATGGGAGATGATGAATGTATAGAGAGAGAAGAGAGGATTGAAGATTTGGTGAGGAAATGGGTTGGGGAGAATTAGGTATTTATAGAAAAAAAATATATAATTTTTGGCCCGTGGCCCGGCCCGAGGTATACTGGGCTCGGGCCGGGCCGGGCCGGGCCCACTACAGTGCGGGCCGGGCCGGTTTTCGGGCCGACCCGGCCCGTTGGCCACCCCTACGTGCAACAGTCACATTGATGTTGATGATTGATCATGAGATTATAATATGGGTTTGGAGATTTCAGTTAAAGATTGTAATACTTAAATTTCATAATGAATGAGGCACTCGTTTGGGTTCCTTGGTTTTTCCCTCTAGTTGAGAGAGGTTTTCCATGTAAATACTAATGTTGATTGTTTCATTGTTTTATTACTGTTACGCTTCCTTTTGTGCTTGATGTGTGAATTTTTCCAACATTTATATACATCAATTTTTCCCGTGACATACAGTATAATATGACCTTATTTCTCGCATTTGTCGTGTACTTGTGTTTTGATAAATCCTGAAATTATATGCACTTGATATAGCTGACATTCTGGTATGTCCAGGGGGAACGGTTGTTGCTGCCATTGACCTGGTGAAGGAGAGGGGTGTTGAGAACAAACAAATTAAAGTGGTATGTTGAGGCCCTGTGAAGTACACTATAAAATTGGCTATTGTCGATCTTCTGTTGTAAACCTGTCAAATCATGGATGAAGCAAAAGCATGAATAGTCTAAATTCAAATATCTTTCTTTGTTACTTGTTCTTGGCTAAACCAGTGTGTCAATGAGCTGAGCGCACTCTTTTATTACGTGAGTGAAGCCTGAGTCTTGTAAAGCTTGGGCTTGGCAGCTCACGAGCCTAAATGAACATGAATAAGCTATGCTCATGCTAAATTGTGAGTTTAAATATGCCTAAATGAGGGAAGTTTGAATCTCAATAAGCAAAGCTCGAGGTTGAATGATCTTAAAGTAGGCCAATGTGTGATTCTAAGTGACCCGAAATTGCCAAGCTTGCTCAAAGCTCCAAAGTTGGGAGCTCAACCAAGTAGGGGTAAGATTGACGTCAAGCTTAAAGTCTATGGGCTTCTTGTGTTTTGAGTAAAGTGAATATTGGCTAGCTAACCTTGAGAAGGCTTGGTTGGGCTCGTTTAGACCCCAGGCTAAACATTTAGGAAAAGAGAGTTTTCACTTTTCACATATAAACAGAACACATCACCGTTAATTAGTGCTTTAAATATAACTTCGCTCATTTCTTTTGCATTCCCTAAACTCCATACTTTCTGGGTATGACTTACGTTATTCAACAGATATCGGCAGTGGCTGCACCCCCCGCCCTCCAAAAGCTCAGCGAGAAGTTCCCTGGGTAACGAGGCTCCCATCATGAATATCAATGCGGCTTTCGCAAGTAGCTATGTTTCTATCGCTCCTAACTTAGTTTCATTGATATTTGCAGGCTTCATGTATATACCGGAACCATCGATGAAGGCGTGAATGAGAAAGGGTAACCTATACACCACCTACATTCCTCTCATTTCCCTGAATCAAGAAGTCATAGATGTTTTATTTTTGGCTGCTGTTATTGTTAGAATAATAGTTATTGTTGCCAGAGTAATGATATGATTTGTAATAAATTACAGCAATAAGATTTTACAAAGTTGCTCCTGATATGATTTGTAATAAATTATAGCAATAAGATTTTACAAAGTTGCTCTTGGCAATAACATTACCCATCTTTTTCTCTTTTTTAGTTTCTATATGTTTGTTGATTGTCTGGTTGCGTTCATTCAGATTCATCATTCCTGGACTGGGAGACGCAGGGGATCGTAGCTACGGGACATGAACTCTCGTGACGCGGTGGCCATTTTCGTCATCAGCTGCAGTTTTGACTATAAAGTATGTTCGCCTGGAAGATTAGTATTTCCTAGTGAGTCATTCATTCATCAACTTGCATAGTCAAATCGGGTAAGCCAATGTTGTCGTCCTTTGTTATTGGTAAGCCCGCATGTACTAGTTTTCTATGAACAGATTGGAACTGACTTTGTGAGGATTTGACCTCAATGAAAGGTCAAAGACCCTCTTGGATTAGCCATAGTTACTTGAGATGATATTGTTTGTTTCAGAATAATTGCGTTTGAATGCGTTTGTTTGGAGTTTTCGTCCAAATTTTAGTTCCTCATATATGAGATTCCACAGATTTAAGATTCATACCCTTTTTTTAATCGATAATACCTTGGGATGTCGGATTCGAACCCACATCCCGGGGTTGGCCAACTACTACCTCAAGTATTGGGACAAACCGAGACCTAGCAAGATTTGTTCCATACAAGGGATGCGGTATGATGCCTAACAGGTATCATGACCCAAGTTAGACCTGTGATCTGACAAGCTCGGTATATACTACTAGCATAGCATGACGTGGACTCATCTACTTGAGTCATTTACTTCTTGGCTAACTAGATTCTAGCAGATGCCATACAGGTGATAAAAGTTCTAAGTTTTAGATTATTTTATATATTCAAATGTAAGCTTTGCGAGTAATAAAAGGACAAATCTCATGGTTTCTGAATAACAAAATTCCTAAGGCTCTGTTTGGCACACGGAATTGGAATTGGATTGTGGAATTGCAATTCCAATTCCAATTTTGATGGAATTGAAATTCTAATGGAATTAAAATTCCACTGTTTGGTTCCTCAAAGGAATTGGAGGTCGGAATTATAATTACACAATGATTCGAATTATGAAGGGTTTTCGGTCAATTGAGTCGGAATATTTCTAGTTTTAAATCAACTACTGTTGGATTTTGGTCAGAGTGGTTCACATTGCGTTCAAGTTATTATGGTTGGATCGATTCAATTTGTGTTCGAGTTATTTGATTTTCGAGTCAAATTGGGTAGAGTATCGCTTCGAATCATTTGGTGTTCAAGTTACCTCGGATTTTCAGTTAATCGGGTTAGGTGTTTTCGGGATTCAGGCAAGTTATGATTGGGTTCGAGTTCATTTAGGTCATTTTAAACTCGAGTCATCTTAGTTTTGGGACAAATGAGTTGTATCATTTCAAATTTTGAGTCATCAAGGGTTGAGTTCGAGATAGGTTGGGCTATTTTGGGTATGGGTCGTATTAAGATTTGTGTCAATTTGGTCAGGTCATTTGCACTTCGGCTCAGCTTGTTTACATCACACTCAAGACGAGTAGTTTCATTTTCTAGACTTGAGTCATCTTTAGTTTTGGGACAATTGGGTTGGGTCACTTTGGACTTTGAGCTAATATGATTTTGGTCATTTCAAGTTCAATTCATTCGAGTTGGGTGATTTCGAGGTTTGGGTCAAATTTTAAGTTGTGTCTAAGTGTTTGGATTTTAATTCATCTTGGATTGAGTTAATTAAGTTAGGGCCATTTTGGATTTTAGGTGAATAGCGTTAATATGGAATTGCAATTTCTTACCCCCACCCTAAGGAATTAGAAAGTATGATTTTCAGTTAAAATCTAATTCCACGGAATTGGGCAGCGAAATTGTAATTTCAATTTCAGGAGGTGAACCAAACAACATAATTGAAATTCTGGGCTCTAATTCCAACCTTAGCCCTAATTTCAGCCTCTAATTTCATGCCCCAAACATAGCCTAATAGTTTTCCACAACTGCTCATTGATTGTTAAAGATCGGTGACCCGACCCAACGTTGGTGGAGGTTTAACTCGGTCGAGAATTTAAAATAAAAATTCTTAGTCAGATTTATGTCTTGTTTGACAATTGGATAAGGGAGTTAAAAGGGGGAGGGTAATGAGTGGGAGGGTAATGCATTATCCTACCCTTATTCAGATATGTTTAATAAGGAGGGATAGATGAGTTACCTTTATTTGGTAATTCGGTAAAAGGTAGGCTAAAGAGACTCGGACATAACGTCTTTTTAGGGTAGTGCCCTAAAGAGGTAAGGCTATGTACATCCCACCCCCCAGGCCCTGCATATGCGGGAGCGCTCGAGACACTGAGTTTGTTGTTGTCGGTAAAGGTAAAGAGAGTTATAGTTAAAATGAGGGTAAAAATGTCCAAAATTTTAAAAAGTTACCCTACTGATATAGATCAAGATCCACAACACAATCCAAACACAAAATCTATTACAAATCCAAGCTCAAGATCTAGACATAGCACTCAATCAAAGTATCAACTCGTATGGTATCATATATTCATATATATAATATGATAGATCACATTTACAAGTAAAATCAAGTAAGATTGTATAAGAGGAAGTAAGATATAAGAGAGAAAAGAAGGGGGGTTCGAGTAGAAGGAGAAGAGAGAGAGAGAGAGAGAGATTTTCATATTACGTCATACCCATATTTGAGACTAAGGGACTTATTTATATGGGCTAGAATAATGCCCCTATATTAATATAATTTCCTTCTGGGCTAAGGGTGGGGAGTAACAATAGTCGGGTTTGTATCAATCATCACCCCCCCCCCCCCCAAACAACTAGTAGATCCTTGTCCCCAAGGGTCGAATGTGGGGAAATGGTGTTGGAGATCATATAGGAATTCTCAAGTAGCATCCTCCGGTGGTCATCCTTCCCATTGAACTAAGACTTGCGTGACTGCTTGTAGGCACACTTCATGACCCACCGTTCAAGAATCTTCCCGGGTTTCGGTGGGGTGATCGTGGGCGGCCAAACAGTAGGAAGTGGAGTGCTAATGGGTTGTACTTCGAAACAACATTTAAGAAGTGATACATGTACCGTATGATGAATGTGTACCCCACTCGGAAAATCCAGCTTGTAAACCACACGTCCGACTCTGTCAAGATCCCGGAACGATCCAAAGTAACGCCATGAGAGCTTCTGGGAATTGTGATGCTCCATGCTTTGTTGACGATATTTTTGGAGTTTGAGCTAAACAAAGTGTCCGATAGCAAATTCTTGGTCAGTACGTCAGCCAATTGCTTCGTTTGATTTTGCGCTCAGTGCAAGTGAAATTTGAGCTGAGCAATGGCATGCTCTCTCGCGCTCAAACTTCTGTCAACCACTTCTGCCGTGGATTCTCTAGCTATGTAGAATACGTGTATAGGGGGTGATTGCGCGTATAAGACCTCGTATATTGTGGTGTGTGAAGCGGAATGAAACGAGGTGTTCTACCACCATTTGGCTAATGGAAGCCACTTGCTCCACCCACGGGGGTTATCACTCGACATACACCATAGGTAGGTCTCTAAGCACCGATTAAGGATCTCGGTCTGACCATTCGATTGAGGATGGTAAGATGATGAGAAGTTGAGCTGAGTACCCAACCTACTGAAAAGCTCTTGCCAAAAATTACTAACAAAGATTGGGTCTCGATCACTTACAATAATATCGGGCAGCCCATGAAGCTTAAAAACATGGTCTAGGTACAGCTCAGCCACTATTGCTGCTGGATAAGGATGCTTAAGTGTGAGAAAATGTGGTAATTTGCTGAGTTGGTCCACAACCAAAATAATTGAGTACCTGGCTGAAGGGGAAGTCCCTCAATAAAATCAAGTGAAATATTGCTCCAAACGGTGTCGGGGATAGGTAGTGGCTGCAGCAAACCAGCCTGAGCTATGGTCTCGTATTTATTTTTCTGACAAACGGAGCATCGGTGAATGTTATCTCAAATATTGGACTTAAGGCCCTTCCAATAAAAAAGTGTACATATAAGCTGATATGTAGCTTTGATCCTCGAGTGTCCACCTTTAGCTGAGTTGTGAAACCAAAGAAAAATTGAGTGTCGAAGTTGTGGGTCATTGCCGACTACAATGCGGCCTTGGTGTGTCAGCCTCTGTCCCAGCCAAGAATAGCACGGGTATGTATAAGGGTCGGCATCCTTATCGAGAATAATCTACTTAAGGAACATATCCTCGGCCCTAGATTGTTGCAGCATAGAATAGAAATCGGTCGAGATTGATGATACAGCCATGCATAAGATTTCGAACCCGGAGATGCGCAAAAGGGTGTCTGCTACCCGGTTCTCAGCTCCTCGTTTATATATGATGTCATAATCAAACCTGATGAGCCAGGACAATAAAAAATGACGGGGTCGATAATTTTTGTTTCAACAAAAATTTCAGACTTTGTTGATTCGTACATATAATGAAATGACAGCCTGTTAAGTATTACTGCCATTTATCAACCGCGAACACTACCGCGAGAAACTCTCGCTTATAGACCGACATGGCTTGGTGTTTAGGAGCCAATACCCGACTGATAAAACTGAGGGGGCTCCCACCCTGCATCAACACAGCCCCAATTCCCAGTCCCGAAGCATCGGTCTCAATGATAAATTCCCCCGATAAATCTGGTAACGCCAACACCGGCACGGTGGTGGGAGCTCGCTTGAGCTTCGTAAAGGCCTCTTCCGCTTCCTTATCTCATTCAAAAGCATTTTTCCGGAGGACAACAGTGAGTGGGCACGCCAATAAGACATAATGTTTGATGAACCGTTGATAGTAACCAAAAAGGCCAAGAAAACCTCTCAATTGCTTCATATCCCGTGGGGTTGGCCAATTTGTGACTGCCTAAACCTTCCTAGGGTCGACTGAGACTCCATTTCCGGATACATAGTGACCCGGATACTCTATCTGTTTAGCACCAAACAACTATTTGGAGCGGTGAGCGAAGAACTTATTAGCACGTAAGACCGAGATCGCGGTAGAGAGATGCTTGAGGTGAACCTCCCAAGTCGGACTATAAACTAAGATATCATCAAAAAACAAGGACGAAGCGACAAAGAAAGGGGTGAAAAATCTCATTCATGATGCCATGGAAGGTAGATGGCACGTTCAAGAGCTTGAACGGCATGACCGTGAAGTCGTAATGTCCAGAGTGAGTCCGAAAAGCCGCTTTTTATGAATATTAGAAGGTGACATGTAGATTTTCCAATAACCAAAGTGTAGGTCTATTTTCGAAAAGTAGACTGACCCACCTAGCTCGTCAAGCAATTCTTCCACAATTAGAATGGGGAATTTATCCTTGACTGTCATTTCATTTGGGGCTCTGTAATCAACCCCATAGCCTCTATGTCTCGTCCTTCTTGCGAACTAAAACAACCGGGGACGCAAAGGGAGAAGAGCTCGGTTGAATAACACCCGCTTGAAGCATCTCATGAAGCAATTGCTCTATAATATCTTTCTAAAATATTGAGTAACAATAGGGCCGTAAATTCACCGGGTTACTTTACTCCTTAAGAGGTATTTGATGATCGAAGCCCAGTCTCGAAGGGCGTAAGGTAGAAGCCTCCTCAAACACATCTACAAAATCTGAAAGCACTACGGACCGCTGCTCGAGTGCTGCTCTACTATCAGGTGCTGCCGACATAGAAAACAATTGGGTAGTCGGTTCGATGACCTGGTGGAGCACAAATCCGGACATGTTATGACTGATTAAGTGGTTGAGAGTGGTGCCTGACACTTGTTACAGCCCCTTTCGACGAATACCCTGAAGAATGAATGGTTTGCCCACTAAAGAAAAATCCATTATCAACTCACGAAAATCCCGATAAAATTTACCCAAAGTGCTAAGTCATTGAATGCCTAGCACCACGTCGCATTCGGCGAGTGTATCACCAAAAAATCTGAAATAAAATCGGCACCACCCATCTACCACTGAAATCCTGAGCATAATCCCGTGCAAATCAGTTGCTTGCCATCGGCCACGGTTACGGGTAGTCACTTCGTAGCATCCCATGTACAACCCAACTGATGTGTCGTACCCAAGTCTAAGAAATTGTGGGTTCTCCCGCTATCGATAAGAATACTCAAACTTCACTTTCCGTGAGTGCCTGGTATATGCATACTCTGACGACAAGAATTCAACCCCTCTAAAGCATGTAGTGAAATAAGAGGGTCAGGATCGGGATCTGGGTTCAGCTCCCTAGGTGGCTCACTGTCGATCATGATCTGTCCAACCTCATCCTCATCAACCTCGACTACGAAAAATTGAACACGTCTCCTCATCTGGCAATCGTGACCCAGGGTCAATTTCTCGTGACAATAGAAACATAAGTTTTTGGCACGATGTTCATCGAGCTCATCCAGGGATAAGGCTCGCTGTCCCCGAGCCGTGTTTCTCACGGGCACCACTGCCATATTATTGTTTTGGGTTGGGGGCCACGTTTGGTAAGGTGGGGGGCTGTTACCTTTGGAGCTACAGCCGGGTTTAAGCATGTAGGAGTGGGTAAGGGAAGGATGGGGGCCGTTTTTTGGAGGGTGTCTGCCAGTCACTTTCTCTATATATGCATTTAGCCAAGACAATAGCATCTTGCAAATTCGTCTGTCGGAACATCTTGATCCACCCAAAAATCTCATCTCTAAGTGTAGTGCGTTGGGCTTCACTTAACTCACATCTACTCACAAGCAATTCAAATGAACCCATATACTCATCCAAAGATCCGGTGTGTGTCAATTCAGCGAAATCTACTTGAGGATCGTCCATGCTATCTGAAAATCGAGCTTGAATTTCTGTAGCATAAACGTCCCACGGAATGGTAATGCCTTGCAGCCAAGCCCCTTCAAAGGCTTTGTGTCAAGCTAGCGCATCTCCCTCGAGAGCCATACTAGCTAACATAACCTTCTCCTCCTTCGAGGTTCTATCTAACAAGAAATAACGATCACATGATACAACTAGCCCTTCACATCCACACCAATAAAACAAGGGAAATCAATCTTAGTTACTCTAGTGAGAAATATGTAATTACCATTGTTCAAGTTCGGATTCATAGTCTGAAATTTTTCCGGAGCTGATCATAGTGGAACGACCCCTGGTGGTTGTTCCGATCGTGGTGCCCGGGTTTGTTTGAAGCTGATGGAGCCTCAGACGACCCACCCATAGTCCTGGTACCCGTGTTCCGCTATTGGACCCCAATGAATGACCCAATTTGTACGGATAGTACATTAAACATCTGTTGAACCACCTCCATTGATTTCGTCCCGCGCTCATCAATGGTTGTGCATCTCTGTTCCAGCGCCATCAATGTCCGATCCTTTATCTCACGCATACTAGTCTGTGTTCGTGTACCATCAGCCATGGTGATTGTCCTAGGATGCCTTGCTCCGATACCAAATTATATAGATCAAGATCCACAACACAATCGAAACACAAATATATTACAAATCCAAGCTCAAGATCTAGAAATCACATTCAATTAAAGTATCAACTCGTATAGTATCTTATATTCGTATATAGCATATGATAGATCACATTTACAAATAAAATAAAGATTGTATGAGAGGAAGTAAGATTTAAGAGAGAAGAGAAGGGGAGTTTGGGTAGAAGGAGAAGCAAGAGAGAGAGAAAGAGACTTTCATCTAACATCACTACCCATTTTTGGGACTAAGGGACTTATTTATATGGGCTAGAATAATGCCCCTAAATTACTATAATGCCCCCAGTGAGAAGTATAACTCAGGCTAAGGGTCGGGAGTAATAGTAGTCAGGATCATATCACCTACCCTCCTTTATCTCAAATTTGGAGATTAAAGAAAATGGGGATAAAGGATGGGAAGTAAAACTTACCCCCTTTTACACCTCAAAAACATTTGCCAAAAGGGATAAAAGTTTACCCTCCATGACCCTTATCCTCTCTACCCTATTACCAAACAGGGGATTAGAGACAAAATACATAAAAAGCTCGATCAGGGTAGGATACTAGTTGACCTCTAAAACCCATATCCGACCCGCATTACATGTAACATTTAAATATGATTTCTTTAGGCTATTGATATTGTCGGGGAAAAAACACTAATGTCGGAGTAAGTTAATATTTTTAGGTTAGATATTACTTTACTAATTGCCATGGCAATATAAATTGTTTGTTTTAAACTACCTTATTTAAGAATGAGCAATAAAACTCAGAATATACATAATTCCCCACCTCTCTTCTAATTCCCCATATGTTGTTAAATACATAGTTATTTACATTTTAGTATTCAACGCATTTAGAAATAATAATAAAGACTCCGACCTTGAACACTACAAAGCCCAAAGGCCCAATTTTTGTACCCAATTTGGGTACACGATGATGTGCACATAGATAATAAGATAAATTATATTAAATAATTACTTTTTGATATGGCACATGGAACTACGTACATACTTAGGTACATAAACTGAATACATTTAGCATTACTCAATTTGTAGAACTTGGTTAGAAAAAGTTTGAAATATAATTCAAAACTGTTTTCCAACTTTTCTAGTACAATATGAAAAATTAGAAGAGAAATTTCTAATTTACCAATTGGATAGCACTTTCCTCATTTTTCTATTTTGCATGAAAAATTACCAAGAAAACTAGAAAATTTCATGTTCCTAAACAAGCCCTAAGGTCGTCGGCTCAAGGTGGATTAGTTTGGATATGGGGTTGTGGATTATATGATGGGTTAGAAATGTGTCTTTTAGTTAACTTTTTGTGTTTTAAGGAGTTGATATAGGTGTGATCCACTTGACTTTTTATGTTTTAGGAGTTGGTATGGAATAGTCGTATAGGCGTGTTGGGCATGTTTTTGTATTTAGGAGTTGACATGGTAGTAGGTATTTAGGTATGTTAGGTTTATTGCTATGTTTGTTTTTTTCCCCCTACTTGGGTGGGTTTTCTTGAGCTTCACTTCGGTGGTTGCGCCAGTTTTATATTAAGAGCTATCTCTCTAATTATCGGGAAAAAATGATAGGTTGGATTTGGGTTCGATGTGGCAAGGGTTCTCATTGACACATACTCCCTGTCAGTTATACAACAGGTGGTCGAAGTAAATTACAATGGGGGATCTCAAATGGTTTTTGTGAAAGAAGGTAATTTTGAATTGACCACAACTACTCTCCCAAAATAGTCGCTTTCACCGCTTCTTCCATATTAAACAGGGAACGAGCTTTAACTCCTCGACAAGGTCAAAGTGCTAGAGTTTGCATTACTTCGGGATCTCTTTCTCCTGCTATTCATCCATTGCAAGAGGTTTTTCTGTAGTCTCGATTTAAGTTTGGAAATGTTGATGTGAGGATCAATGAGCTGAGTGCGGATCATATTGCGTTACATGTTGACGGTTATTTTATTGGTAAATGGCCCTAGGATTTCCAGATCTCATGCTTGACTATTTTTCATCCCTCTACTCAGTTTGTAATCCAATCGTCTACAACATCCGTCTAGGAAACTCGAATCAACCGGAACCCTCCACTTCTCTTGCCATGGATAGAGGACAGTGGAGCCAAATCACCTGGACCTTAAGACCAGTCACCTCCTCAACGTAATCAAGCCCAAACGCTGTAAGAAAGTCAGTGTCCTCGAGGCCTGAATTTCCACCGTGTTTTGAACTCCATGCTTTAGTAAGACAACATTATGTTGATGGAAACTCCTTGATAGTTATTCCGGTGCAGTTTATGGAGGAATCTAGCAAGGCTTGGGAGAGAAAGAGGAAAGGGGGTCGGGTCGTCATACCCTAATGTTGGCTTGTCTAAAAAGGGCTGCAGAACTCTAAAGCGCAAGAAAAAGGAGCAAGCTAAGCTAGGCCTACAAGAATTTCGTAAAGATATGTCACCTGAAAGCAGTGCGAAAAGGTTACCTGAGCCTTCGAGTAATGAAAGAAGGAAGAGGAAGGGGGGAAAAAGGGTTAAAAAGGTTATAACGGCTGAGAAACTTCTTGGCGGGGAGAGCACGTGGAAGACTGGGAAGAAGCTCTGGTTGAGCTTTGATGGTGACAACTCTATTATAATCGAGGGATTTGCAATGATGAACAAGGGTAATTTTTGACTTGATACCTACCATCCTTCCTGGCTTTAATGCTGTACTTTCATCTCCCAGCCTGATCCTGGCACTCCCTATTTTATTTTCAGTGTTTATAGTTTTCTAGCTTCTGTTGGCCTTGTTTGTATTTCATTTTGTATTCCTGTTTTCTCGGTTTTGGTCTATTGTTTGTGCTTGTCCTTTTCTGGTCCCCATTTCCTTACGGGTGTCCTAGGCCCTTCTTTGGTTGAATGCCCTGTTCTATATCACGACCTTGTCTATAATTATTGAAAAAATGGCCTATAGGGTTGGAGATGGGTCGGCTAACGAATAGAATTTTATCAACAAAATCCAACCCGTTTGCAACTCACTGCCACCCCCTAATTCGTTGTACATTTCCATGGTCAAAAATGGAAGAAAATAGTTAACCACCAACAACACCACCACTTCTAGTGTCACAAGCACGCCCACCGAAGTAGGGTTTGAGGGATAAGATGTACGCAGTCTTATTCCTTTAAAGTGTTACTCTAAACAGAGGCTATGTTTGAGTGAAAATAGTTAACCATACACCCATATTATAAACTCTTGAAATTACAAAAAAATGAATACTCATAATTTCTTGCAAAAGTTGAACATATACTACTTGTTGAAATAAAATAGCACTATCAGAAATTTACATAAATTGATTAAGGAATACAAACATGCTATTCAAATAGCATCTAGAATCCTACACTTTTTTCTGCTTATCTACCCACCCCAAAGAATTAAGATATCAACAAGAACTCCAAACCAAAGTTGAACTAAACAAACTATATTAACAAAATCATATACCACCATTAATGTACGATATCTCATCAGAATTCTAAAATAAACTTAACAATAGAAACTGAATTTAGAGTCTATTTGATCATGTTTCTTTTCTAGAAACAATGTGGGTTTTTCTTGGAAAAACATTTTTTTCAAATTTCAAGGGTGTTTAGCCCGAAAAGAAAAGTGTATTTAATTAGAAGAAGAAGTTGTTTAAGTACAAGTAGGAAAATAGTATTTCATTTTTAAAGCAAAAGTAGAAACCAAAATTACAACATTTTCAAATAAAAAGACCTCTATTGATAATATTTTTAATAAAAATACTTTTGCAAAAAGTAATTATGAAAAAAATAGCTTTTTCATTACTTGGTCAAATAGACCTTTAGAAGCACTAGATGTTAGGATCGCTCACGAACATCGAATCCTAAATTGAAACAGCAAACTTCGATAGAGGAATTGGGAGAAAAACTTAAACATCGAAATTTATGTGATTCAGCTGAAGCTTGCATCTGTGTAAAGCGAGCAGCGAAATCCACCATATACCGAGGATCACAATTGGTGCTTAGTTGCTTGCTCACTCTCCAACGAACAGCACAATAGTGCCATATATATAAGTAGGCCTTTCACAAACACAACCATTAGTATCCCAAAACTCTCCATTGATCATTGCCATTAACTCAAGCTCCAATAAATCCAGCCATAAACATGATAGTTTGTTACCGGAATACCATCAGTCTCCGTACTTAACACTAGACGGCACTGTCGCAGCTACAGCTGGCATTGCTGCTATCAACATCACCATATTAGCGAGGCTTAGAGCTGATGCAGCAACACATGAGCCCCACCAAGAGCATCAACCCCCATGCTGAAGCCACTGCTTGTGCCCAATGCACTTAACTTTGCTGCTCCATTTTTATTTCTCTCTTATCGAAACGATGCGTTTTTGGTTGGTTTTGTGTGAATGCTTATCGTAGAGATATTGGAACGGAGATCAACCATGGGTGGACGGTAAGAGAGAATGTTGGTTATGTTTTTGGGTATAAATGAGAGTAATACAGCAAAGCAATCCCACCGACTTACTCAAGATTTAAGTAATTTAGATATTTAATATATAATATAAAATTAATAATTAGGTTATTAATATTTTATCCTAGATAATTTATCAGTTAGACATCTTGATTGAGGTTTTTTTTTTATTTTTTTAACATTATCTTAATTGGGGTTTGAGCTTTATCACTTAAGTAACTTAGCATTTCGTTATATACAATAATATATTTGACATTTAAAAAATTATTATTGATGCACTCTCATTTGCAAGCAGTGAATTTACTTTACTTTAGAAAATACTAATGTAGAACATGTTATTAACAATTATATAGATATTCTTTACTAGAGTTCAATATTTTTTTCGAAAATTATTGATGTGGCACATGATTTCATATATATCTTTTAGTAGGATTTGATACTTTTTTTGTCGTAATTAGGAGAATTTTTTTTTTAAAATGCTAACATGACATATTTTGTTGGAATCATGTGGTCTATTGGATTTTCCAGCAAACAGATATTGTTTTTCAATTAAAATTTACTGGATTTCCGTAGAATATACTAAGTAAATATCTTCAAACTTAAGATATTTTATTTTATATATTCATATTTCATAAAACTAAGGCAAGAAATGTTGACTGCATTTCTTTTATCATACATATATTTGGGTGTATACGTAGAATTGCTAATAAAAAGCTAATCAAAATAAAATTTAACATATTACTAAATATTATTAGGCTTAAAATCTAATTTATTACTAAATATTATTAAGCTAGTGTTATATTACCATGACAATTTTAGCAATACATAGCAATACCAAAAAAGCCCACAAGAGCGGAACCAAAAAAAAAAAGGCAATACCAAAGACTTTTTGGGTCTTATTTTGTTAAATTACACTGTTGTTAATAAAAATATACTTGACAATAGCATTATTATATAATAATAATATTATTATTATCTAATTATTTTCTGAAGGTGTAATATATTTTGGATAAGGCGTAGACAAAAGATGTTTGTAAAATAAAATAAAGACACATTGCGTTGAGCTTGAAAGAGGCGGAATTAATTGGGGGCCAGCCCGTGATGTTAAAGAGTTAACACTCTACATTCGTCTGTCCAATAAAGCCACCCTGTTATTGACTTTTTTTGCAAAGTGACTCTATTTGAAAAAAAATTCAGAAATTTGGCCTCCTTTAGAAAATATTTAATAAAATAGCCCTATTTATTGTAACAAGATGGGTGCACGACGTTCCGTACGTCGAGCACCATATCGGGACTGTCGCACGCCGTTCCGTACGGCGTGCAACAGTACCCAATTTTTTTTTTTTTATGTTTTACCTCTTTAAAATTAAAAAGAATTAATAAAAATTCTTTTTAATTTAAATTATTTTAATTTTTAAAATAAAAATATCCCGGGGATCACTTATCGGTTGGTTTATTTGCTTAGGTTCAATCACATACTATTGACCTTGTACTATTGGCCTATTATGTGCCTTATACTATTTGATGTGCTTGTGCTTATGCTTTGTGCTTTTGTTTATGCTTTCAGGATGCCTGCTCCCATGACAACACGATATTCAGGTTGGGAGTTCTCGAAAACAGCCTCTCTTCTACCCGGAAGGGGAAAGGCTGCGTACATCCACCCTCCCCAAACCCCGCTTTCGCGGGAGCCTTTGGCACTGAGATTGCTGTTGTTGTTAAATTATTTTAATTCTTAATTTTATAATTTGAATCACTAAATACGTATACATTTTAAATTAAAAGGTATATATATATTATTATTTGAACTATTAATAAGAAAGATATAAATGAGGGACACATTTAAATGAGGAGATGGTGATATGTATATTATTATTTAAACTATCTCATACAGAAACTATGGTATTATAATATTATTAATAAGGAGGATATAAATGAGGGACACATTTAAATGAAGAGATGTTGATGTTTCCAACAAAAAATCACGAGTTTACGTATTTGTACATTATTAATTGAATTATTTTATTAGATATATGTTTATAATATATATTTTCAAAAATTCATATACACTATCTTTTGAGTTACATGTATCTAATAAAATAGTTCAAATAATAATGTACAAATGCGTAAATTCGTGATTTTTTGTTGAAAACGTCAACATCTCTTCATTTAAATGTGTCCCTCATTTATATCCTCCTTATTAATAGTATTATAATACCATAGTTTCTGTATGAGATAGTTTAAATAATAATATGCATATCACCATCTCCTCATTTATATCTTCCTTATTAATAGTTCCAATAAGAATATACATATACCTTTTAATTTAAAATGTATACGTATTTAGTGATTCAAATTATAAAATTAAGAATTAAAATAATTTAACAACAACAACAGTCCCAGTGACAAAGGCTCCTGCGAAAGCGGGGTTTAGGGAGGGTGGATGTACGCAGCCTTCCCCCTTCCGGTTGGAAGAGAGGCTGTTTCCTAGAACTCCCAACCTGAATATCGTGTCGTCGTGGGAGCAGGCATCCTGAAAGCATAAGCAAAAGCACAAAGCATAAGCACAGTCACATCAAATAGTACAAGGCACATAATAGGCAAATAGTACAAGGTCAATAGTATGTGATTGAACCTAAGCAAATAAACCAGCCGATAAGTGCCCCCGGGATATTTTTATTTTAAAAATTAAAATAATTTAAATAAAAAAGAAATTTTATTAATTCTTTTTAATTTTAAAGAGGTAAAACTAAAAAAAAAAAGGGGTACTGCTACACGCAGTACGGAACGGCACGCAACAGTCCCGATCTGGTGCACGACGTACGGAATGTCGTGCACCCACCTTGCTACAGTAAATAAGGCAATTTTGCTAAATATTTTCTAAAGGAGGCCAAATTTCTAAATTTTTTTTTCAAATAGAGCCACTTTGCAAAAAAAGTCCCTGTTATTTCTCGCTTTCTTCAAATCACATCAAGCAATTGTGTCCGTTACATTAGGGCTCGCAAATATATAGTGTTGTGTTTGTGTTTGTGTTATGCGAATAGCCTTAGAAATTGAGTCAAATTGAATTCGATCCATTTAATAAATAGGTTAAGAACTCTCAACTTTTACCCAACTCGATTATTAAACGAGTAATAGTGGTTATCCATTTAGTTATAATGGTGATTTTGTTCATTTAATACTAGTTTGTTAACTGACAAACATGTTACCAAATACAAGTCATGATTGATACTAGTAATAAATACACAAGATATTTATAATTCTTAAAATAAATTATCAAATTAACATTACTAAATTTAGGTTTACATTATCTTATGTTGGATAGGTTATCAAAATCTATATATAATAATAGTAGTATATTACTCAAATATCTGACATAACCCTATAAACGGGTCGAGCGTATCGAAAACAGGTTAAATGGGTCAAATTCAAATTCAACTCAATTATCTAAACGAATTAAACGGATCGAATCATATTCAACTGGCTTCAAAAAACTGACCCAAACCCGCTATCTTCATTTGATGTTACAATTTCGTGTCAGATTTTGCGAGGTCTACGTTAGATATGTTAGGGTTGAAAGTATTAGCTAGCTCAACTGACAAAGTTTTTAAGAAATAGTGTTCAAGACTTGGAAACGAATCTGGTCTTTATTATGAAAGAGGGGTTAGTTGATTTAAGGAGGACTACCCCTATGTGCAACTTATATAGCTTCCTCACCATATGTAGAAAAAATCGGGTTAGGGTTAGTTTTAGTTTGAGTTATATTAGGTTTAGGAATTAAATAATTATGAGTTGAAATTGTCGGGTTTGGGTTATATTATCAGGTTATGATAGAGAAAATGATGCAGCGCGTAGATGAAAATTAACTGAAAACGGGAAGGTTCAATAGCCTTCCCTTAATTTCTATTGCTAAAACAATAAGAAACAAGGGGGAGATAATAACTCAAATTCTCACAATCGGGAATAGGAGAAACTCTAGGAAATAATGAAAATCTATGAAATTGAATGACTAAACCCTAGCTCTCCTCCTGCTTAAATAGAAGAGTTATTTTAACAAGACTAAAAGACTTAAAGATAAATACAAATAGCACATAATTATCTACTACTTTAATACTAAATATCCTACTAGTGGTAAACTACTTTCTAGTTGCGCCTTCTTACTCGCCAAGACCTACCCGCCAAGCTAGCCAAGAGTTGCATCATCCTCCCCGAGTTGGAGAGAATTCGCTCTCGAATTTGCTACGAGACAACAGGATTATCGTCACCAAAGTACGAAACTAGGTGCTGGATATTGAAGATGTTAGAAGTCCTCAAACTGTAGTGCAACTGAAGATGATAAGTGATGTCATTGATCTTCTCAACAATCTTTAGAGGTCCTATCTTACGTGCTGTCGGCTTATTATACTCCCATGCTGGAAATTGTTCTCTGGTCAAGATCACCCAAACTTGATCTCCTAGCCGAAACTGAACTGCCCGACTCCTCTTATCACTCGCCAACTTGAACTTGGCACTTGCTTCAAATAGCCGTGCTCTATGCTCATGAATGTCCTAAGCCTTACCGTGAGAATGAAGAAGATTAGGAACTAGCGCAAATCTATCCAAGATTGGGGAACAAAGCCACAAATGACTTTGAATGGTGGAAAACCCACCGAGCTATTATAGGCGAACTCAGCTTAGTATACCTTCAGCTCCCATCCCTTGATGTTCTCAGTAATAAGGCAACAAAGTAAGTCACCTAAAAAGCGATTTGTTACCTCCGTTTGGCCATCCGTCTGAGGATGATGTACCGTGCTAAAGGCAAGGAACGTATTCACCATCTTCCACTAGGTCTTCCATAAGTGATTCACAAACTGCACATCCCTATCCGAGACAATGCTTGTCGGCAACCCATGAAGCTTGTACACTTCCCGGTAAAACAACTCGGCCACATGTATGGCGTCAGTGGCTTTCTTGCACCCTATGAAATGTGCCATCTTGGAGAATCGATCCACAACAATGAAGATTGAATTTGTAACTCCCCGCATCCTCGGTAAACCCAGCACGAAGTGCATACTGATGTTGGCCTAAGGCTGGCTCGGAATTGGCAACGGCATGTATAACCCCGCATTGATCACTCTACCTTTCGATATCTGACAGATACGGTAGCGTTTGAAAAATCTCTCCACCTCTTTTCACAACGAAAGCTAGAATTAACTGACACTCACCAGTTGGAGCATCTTGTCTTTGCCTATATACCCTTCGGTTGTGCTTCTCTTCAATGATCTTGAGGCGTAGACTCGAATCTGGATTGCTTAGCTGATTTCCCCATAAAAAGGAACCTGTCATGGATTAAATATCCGAGAACATAGCTGGATTGATCATCCTGCCAAATCTCCCCAAAAGCGAGATCATCTGCATACTGCTTTGCCAACTGATCACAATCGACTGCGAAAACTCTGCTATGCAATATGATGAGAGTGCGCCTACTCAATGCATCTGCCATCCTATTCAATGCGCCTAACTTGTTTTTAATCACAAAGTGGAAGACCTAAATATAACTTGCCCACTTGGCATGCCAGTCAAAAAGCCTGTCTTAGTATTTCAATGCAACATTATCGGAGTACAAGAGAAACACCTTGTTTATGAGGTAGGAATTTCAATGCCTCAATGCCATCGCCACCACATAGGACTTAATATCGTAAGTAGAGTAATTAAACTTATCTCATCAAGTTTCTCACTGAAATACGTAATTGGGTGTTCCTCCGGGCTAATTACTGCGCCAATGCCGATCTTGGAGGAATATGTATGAAGCTTGAAAGTCTTCTAGAAATCCATCAAGGCTAGTTGTTAACTTCCTCTTTACTTCTTCACAGGCTTCAGTTGCTACTGGAGTCCAAGCCAAGGAACTCCCTTTCATGCAATCCCTGATTGGCGCCATGATGGAACTAAAGTTTGGCACAAACCTCCTATAAAAAGATGTCAAATAGTGAAAGCTCTGTACCTCACTTATTGTCTTCGTTGTGGCCAATCTTGTACTGCCTCAATCTTCCCTTCATCCGTTGCGATGCCATCCTTGCACACAAAGAAACAAAGGAAAGTCATCTGATCTTTCATGAATTCGCACTTCTTTAAAGCTGTGAACAACTGTTGCTCCCGCAAGGTGCTCAATACGTCCTTGAGATGCTCTAAGTGCTCGATTCGGTTTCGGTTATAAATCAAGATATTGTCAAAGTAGACGACGACAAACCTCCCAATATACGGATGTAGAACCTAATTCATGAACCGCATGAATGTACTTGAAATGTTAGACAATTCGAATGGCATGAAAGCCACTCGTACAGCCCTTCTCATGTCTTAAAGGCTGTCTTCTATTCAGCACCTGAAAAGATGCGGATCTAATGATATCCGCTCTTTCGACCCAATACCTTCGAGTTCTATAGTTAATCAAGTAAGTCATCTAATTGCGGAATAGGAAAACGGTAACATACCATGATCTTGTTGATAGCTCTACTTTCTATGCACATCCGCTAACTTTGGTCCTTCTTTGGTGTAAACAAAGCGGGAACCACACAAGGACTTAAGCTCTCCCGAATAAACCCTTTGGCGAGTAATTCCTCTACTTGGTGCCTTAACTCCTCATGCTCAGTTGGACTCATACAATAGTGAGGCCTATTCGGGAAGGTAGTCCTTGGCATCAGATCAATCCAGTGTTGTATGTCCCTCAATGGTGGCAATGCATCGGGTAACTCTTCCGAAAAGACATCAATCAACCCCTTCAACAGATCCCCTATTTTACTCGTTACCTCCCCAACTTCCACCTTATTCTCTTTCCCGATCAATAAGAAGAAAATTTTGCTCTTGCCAACCTTTTTGGCGAACATGGCCCTGCCTTGCAAGCTTAGGTGCTTAGCTACTAGCACTTGCGGTGCCTCATCCTTCTTGGGTAATAAGTTAATCTCTGTTCCCCCAAAGATGAAGCTATATGTATTCTTCCTCCCATCATGGATGGCACTTCTATCGAACTGTTATGGGCGCCCCAATAACAGGTGACAAGCGTCCCTGGTGACTACGTCACACCATATCCCATCTTGATACTTCGACCTAATTGAGAAATTGACCAACCATCTTTTCGAGATTGCTACCTGGTTTCCCTTCTAGAGCCAAGATAGCTTATACGGATTCGGGTGCGCTTTTGTCTTTAAGCCCAACTTCTGGATAGCCTCCTCAGAAATAACATTCTCACAGCTCCCCAAATCAATCACCAGGCGACACACTCTTCCGTTAACAGTACAGGTCATTTGAAAGATGTTATTCTTCAGCCAATCATCTCCTTCTATGTCCTTAGGCGCGAAGCAGACTTACCTAATCACGAGTAGGTGGCCCTCGTCACCTGCAATGGCGTCCTCCTCTATTGGCGCCAACTCATCTCATACCTCCTCAATTTCCACGCCATCCTCATCATGGAGTCCCTCAATGTACAGACCTTTATCAGGCCTGTCACCTTTTCTAATTTCAGCGGCATAGTGTTCCACCTCTCCACACTTGACACGTTGGGTCCTTGAGCCACCCGCCAACTCCTGGTTAACCGGTTTGCCAGTATTGGCGACTACTGGCTTCATCTGTACGCCTGGATTGGGAGGTACTCGTAATCGACCACCCACTATTATGGGTACTCCAAGTTCCACCAGCTTGACGCCACCTCTGTTGCATCTTAATGTTCAAAGCCCTCTGGCTTGCCTCCGAGACCGAAAAGATGTCGAACATGTTCAACACCTTCTGTATTGAATCCTTCAACTCACCAACACACCTATCTGCCAATTGCTCCTCCGATTCCACTAGGTCATTCGTGGCCATTAAGGAGTAGAATTTCACCATGCACTCCTCCATGGTCCGAGAACCCTGGCGTAAACTCTATAGACGTTGATACATCACCTTGGCATGATTGTGGAGTAAGAAGGTGCTCCGCATGTGTTTCTTCATCTTGTCCCATGTCTCTATCTTCACCTTACCCTACCTAAGCTAGGTATGTTTCAGCTACTGTCGCCAGGCGGCGACTCTACCCCGTTACTAAGTAGCCGCCAACGGCGCCTATTTGTGCTCCGAAACCTCCTTGAACTCCAGCACTTCCCCACCGGAGCGAGCCAATCCTAGAACTCTTCTAGGCATCCTCCACTACTACAGAATTTGGAACCGAAGCCCGAATTCCCACCTCCGATCATCAACATAATCGATGCCTCCGGTATTTGGCCGATTTCTTCTCACACGCCGACCCTGAATGTCAATTTCTGGGAATGGGTTGTGTAAGCTCTTGTTCGTGTCTTCCAAGCCACCCACTGCCGGCATGTTATTAGGCTGAGCTCCCGACGCTTGATCAGGTTTCCTCCCAATTGAATCAAGCACAGCTCGATGTGCCGAAATTTCTCTTCAAAGTTCTCAAATCTGCTCTCATTCTGTTGTTGAACATCATGCTTGTAAACGTCTTCGACGGCTGCATACCTCTGTTGCCCACGGGCCATCTAAGAAACCATTCTAAGCTTTGATACCAACTGATGCAGCATGTAGATGGAAATTAATGGGAAACGGGAAGGTTCAACAGCCTTTCCTTAATTTCTATTGCTAAAACAAAAAGAAACAAAAGGGGGAGATAATAACTCAAATTCTCACAGCCAAGAATAGAAGAAACTCTAGGAAAATAATGAAAATCTATGAAATTGAATAACTAAACCCTAGCTCTCATCTTGCTTAAATAGAGGAGCTATTTTAACAAGACTAAAAGACTTAGAGATAAATACAAAATAGCAAATAATTATCTACTAATCTAATACTAAATATCCTACTAGCTGTAAACTACTTTCTAGCCACGCCTTCTTCCTCGCCAAGACCTACCCACCAAACTAGTCAAGGGTTGCATCAGAAATCATTCTATGAATTTTTATTTTTCTTCAAAAATTTAGTGATTTTGTATATATTGTTTGAAAATCAGCTTAAACTACTAACTCATAAGCCATATACGATCTCATATAAAATTGTTCAAACAAAACTAATATGCATGTGTTGTGTTATTCGTCTCTATATGACTTAACTATGACAAATATTATCTGAGTCAAGTATTGTTCAAGTATTATAGATCAAGTAGACTCAGGAATATATGTTGTATTTGGTATATATAATAATGAGTGGCATATGATGTAACTATTAATATCTACAAAGGTAGATTTAAATTAGTTTAAATCTGGTCATTAACGAGATTAACCATAATGCCCCTGCCCATATGCTATATTTACCTACCCATTTGCCTGCCCGTGTTATAAACATTGCTGCCCGAAGCTTGCGCTGGAAGCTTCCTTATCTGGTTTAAATGAGGGGACATGCATCACCCATCTGTTGCCCCTAACTGTGCTTGTTTGGGATGATCACCACCGTTGATTACTTTGAGATGAATGGCTGAGATTTATCCGTGCAGCCTTGCCATGGATTGCTCTCTCCTTGCTTATATATAGGGACCCTTTTTAGGGTTTCTGAGATACTTTTCATTTTCTGTGGATTTTCCTTTCTTTTCCGCATCCTTGCTCTCTCTCTTCTTCCTGAGGCAATTTGGAGGCGATCTTGTAGATCCATGGGAGTTAAGACTTGCATGTTCAGATCTTGTCATTTTGGAGCTTTGAGAAGCCATTAATGGCTTCTTTGTGAGTATCTCTTCTCTCTTCTGGTTTGTGTTTGTACGGTAAAGGTTTTTAACTTAGGAACTTGGAGATCTGGTTATATTTCGTTGTTGTCTTGGTGATTTGATCTGTAATAACTTGAAACTTGACTATAGTGGAGAGACTTCCTTAGAAATAGAGAGTCGTGGAGTAGGTCCTTATTTAAAGGCTGAACCACGTAAATCTTGGTGTTCTTTGTCGTGTGTGCGTTGATCTTTCATTTGATACCTACTTTACTATAGTTACAGGTTTTAATCTTAGATTTGAAAGTCTATAATAATATTCAGTAAAGTTTCTTTAAGATCTGAAGGTTTTTTGTTTAAGATCCGAAGTTTTTGCGACTAAAACTCTACAAGTGGTATCAGAGCTTTAGGTTCTTTGCCTTAAAGAAACAATATGGCTTCTGCTAGGGTTGAGATCGAAAGATTTGACGGTAGAAATGATTTTAATCTCTGGAAACTTAAAATGAAAGCCATCCTTATGGCCGAAGATGCTGGAACTGTGCTTTGACCTGAAGATGAAAAACTTGATTATCTAACTGAGAAAGATAAACTAGAGAGTGAACATAAAGCCTATGCTTCTTTACTATTTAGTCTAGATAATTCAGTTCTTAATCAGATCCGCTCTGAAAAGACTATGGCTGACATCTGGGCTAAGTTAGAGGAGATTTATAAGCCTGAGTCTTTGTCTAACATGATATTATGTATGGAAGCATTCTTCACTTTTAAAATGAGTGAGTCTAGACCCTTAGAACATTCTATGGATGAATTTAACAAAATCTGTCAAGATTTGGATAATGTTAAGGTAACTGTTGCTGATGAACTTAAGGCTTTAGTAATGTTGTGTACTTTACCTAAATACCTTAGGGCTTTCAAAGACACACTAAGATATGGATGAGATACTATAGCACTTAAGGATGTTACCAAGGCCCTGAGGTCCAAGATTCTTGAACTTAGGAAGGAAGGAAAGTATCCACCTAACAGTAACAGCGGGGAAGGGTTATCTGTTAGGGGTAGGACAAAGACTCAAGACAACAATAATAACCACAATAAAGATAATAAGGAAAGAAAAAAAAAAAAAGCAAGAGTAGGAACAGATCCAACTCTAGACCAAGAAGGGACTGCAGTAAAGTAAAGTGTCATGGATGTGGTAAGTTATAGAAAATTCAATGGCACAACAGATAACACTGAGTGCACTGATGGTTATGATTATGCCGAAGTCTTAGTGGCTTCTACAGACCTAACTACACATGACTGGGTACTTAACTGAGGGTGTAGTTTCCGTATGACATCTAATAGATCTCTCTTTACTAAGTACAAAACTTTAACTAGGGGGAAGGTATTACTAGGAAACAATCATGGGTGCAAGGTAGTAGGAACAGGGTCAGTTAGGGTTAGAGGGTCAAATGGTGTTGACTTTACCCTAGAAGGAGTTAGGCATGTGCCTGAACTTAGAAGGAACCTGATCTCTCTTGGACAGTTAGACCTAGCTGGAATGACCTTAAAGGCCAAGAAAGGGGGTAATGAAGGTCTTTAAGGGTTCCCTTGTAGTGTTTAGTGGGGAGGTCAAGAATGGTCTATATGTGCTTAGAGGTGATATAGTTCTTGCTAGCTGCTCTGTTGCAGAAAAAGCTGACTTAACTAACCTATGACACAAAAGATTAAGACATATATCTGAAAGAGGACTGAATGAATTAAATAAGAAGGGATTGCTGGGGGATGGTTATGTGTCTAAGCTTGATTTTTGTCAGTCATGCATCTTTGGCAAACATCATAAACTATATTTTAAGTCTGGTGTCCATATAGCTAAGTCACATGTAGATTATATCTACTTTGATTTGTGGGGGCCTGCTAGAGTACCCACTATAGGTGGAGCTTATTACTTTCTATCCATGGTAGATGATTATTTTAGGAAGGTTTGGGTCTATTTGCTCAAAACAAAATATGAATGTTTCAATGCTTTTTTTAGATGGAAGAACCTTATAGAAAATCAAACTGGTCGAAAGATTAAGGTACTCAGGACTGATGATTGACTTGAGTATATTAACACAGAATTTGATAGTTTATGTGCACAAAATAGAATCAAAAGACACAATACTGTTAGAAAAACACCCCAACAAAATGGACTGGCTGAGAGAATGGACTGTACACTCTTAGATAGAGTTAGATGCATGCTATTTGCATATGGACTGCGAAAGAACTTTTGGAGGGAGGCTGTGGTTACTACATGTTATCTAATAAATAGAACTCTCTCCTCTGCAATTGATTTTAAAACCCCTGAAGAAAAATGACAGGAAAAACAAGTGACTATTCTGTTTTAAAAATTTTTGGATGTGCTACATATGCACATCAATCAAAAGGAAAACTTGAACCCGGATCTGTAAAAGGTGTTTTCTTAGGTTATCCTGATACTGTAAAGGGTTATAGAGTGGGTGTAAGGGATGGTCATAGAACCAAACTAATAATTAGTAGGGATGTGACCTTTAATGAGGAAGAAATGCCCTATTTGGAGAAGCCAGTAGCTGCTGGGACTGCAGTTATTCTACCAGCCCTATGAAGTTTGACCCTAAACTTTATGAGTTTGAAATTAGCCCACCTGAACCCGCATATCAGGAAAACCAGACCTTAGATCCTGAAGAAGAAGTGACTGTCAGTGCTGAGAGGAGCCCTGAACCTCTAGAAAAAAATTAAACATATGGACCTATCTAACAATCAACTAGCTAGGGATTGGGAGAGGAGAGAAACTAGGGCACCTGTTAGGTTGGGCTATGCTGATTGCATAGCTTATGCCCTAAACACTGCTTTAGAATATGTTGAGTCTGAACCTCTTACTTATTCTCAAGCTATCAAGGGGGAAGCCTCTGAACAGTGGCTTAAGGCCATGACAGAGGAAATGGAAAGCCTCAAAAGGAACAAAACCTGAGTTTTGGTTCCTAAGCCTATGGGTAGGAAGTTGGTAGGTTCTAAATGAATCTATAAGGTAAAGGAACCCAATACATCATCTGGACAGCCAAGGGTCAAAGCCAGATTAGTTGCAAAAGGTTTTTAACAAAAAGAAGGGGTAGATTACAATGAGATATTCTCTCCTGTTGTTAAACACACCGCCATAAGAATCCTTATGGCACTGACTGCTAAGCTCAATATGTTTTTAGAACAAATGGATGTTACTACAGCTTTCCTTCATGGTGAGCTGGAAGAAGAGATTTTATGACCCAACCTGAGGGTTTTATTGAACCTGGTTGTGAGGAACATGTTTTTCTGCTCAAAAGGTCTTTGTAGGGCTTGAAACAATCCCCTAGGCAGCGGTACAAACATTTTGACCAATTCATGATGAGTAGGGGCTTTAGCAGATCAATTCATGACACCTGTTTGTACTTCAAACATGCTGATACTGATGATGCACTGTTTTTATTGATCTATGTTGATGATATTGTCCTGGCTAGTAGATCTATGAACTATATTAATGATTTAAACCTAATGCTTTCTACTGAGTTTGATATGAAGGATCTAGGGAAGGCCAAAAAAATACTTGGTATGGAAATTACCAGGGATCTTACTGCTGAAACTGTGCATCTGTCACAACAAGGGTACTTGGAGAAGGTATTAAATAGATTTAATATGTCTGATTGTAAACCTGTTAAGTTGCCTTGGCAAGTCAGTACAAATTTTCAGTTGAACAATGTCCTTCTAATGAAATGGATAAGAAACAGATGGAAATGGTCCCATATGCCAATGTTATAGGTTCCCTAATGTATGCTATGACTTGTACAGGACTAGACTTAGCTTTGCCTTTAAGTGTTCTGTCTAGGTTTATGAGTAACCCAGAAAAAGAACTTTGGGATGGGGTCAAGTGGTTATTAAGGTACATTAAGTAAACCTATAAGTTGGCACTTACCTATAGTAGAACAGAAACAGACCTTAGGTTGATAGGTTAAACTGATTCTGATTTTGGGGGAGATTTAGATAAAAGAAGGTCAACTAGTGCTTACCTTTATACCCTAAATGGTGGAGCCATTTGTTGGAGATCAAAGCTACAGTCTATGACTACTTGGTCAACAACAAAGGCTGAATTCCAAGCCCTAACTGAAGCTATAAAAGAAGTTATCTGGTTGAGGGGCTGCTGTCTGAAATTAATCTGGATTATGGGCCTCCTATATTGTTTCCGGACAGTCAGTCAGCCCTTGCTTTGTGTAAAAACCTGTTTATCACGATAGGACTAAACACTTAGCTGATAAGAGAAGTTTTCTGAATAATATGCTAGAAAAGAACACTGTTGAACTCCGTCAATTCGGTACTGATGTAAATCCAGAGGATATGGGCACTAAGAATGTGACTTTGGACAAATTAATCAAGTGCATTAATTTGGTTCAAAGTGATTGGGATTATGGATGACCAATCATGTGAGTTTACTCCTTATTACTATGAAATATTTAGTAGTTAGTTCATATAGATACCAAGGTAGAGAATTGTTGTGTTATTGGTCTCTATATGACTTAACTATGACAAATATTATCTTAGTCAAGTATTGTTCAAGTATTATAGATCAAGTAGACTCTGGAATATATGTTGTATTTGGTATATATAATAATGAGTGGCATATGATGTAAATATTAATATGAACAAGGGTAGATTTAAATTAGTTTAAATCTAGTCATTAAGAAGATTGACCATAATGCCCCTGCCCATATGCTATATTTACTTGCCCATTTTCCTGCCTGTGTTATAAACATTGCTGCCCGAAGCTTGCGCTGGAAGCTTCCTTTTCTGGTTTAAATGATGGGACACACGTCACCCATCTGTTGCCCCTGACTGTGTTTGTTTAGGATGATCACCACCGTTGATTGCTTTGAGATGAATGGCTGAGATTTTTTCGTGCAGCCTTGCCACGAATTGCTCTCTCCTTGCTTATAGATAGGGACCCTTTTTAGGGTTTCTTAGATACTTTTCATTTTCTCTGGATTTTCCCTTCTTTTCTACAACCTCACTCTCTCTCTTCTTCCTGTGGCGATTTGGAGGTGATCTTGTAGATCCATAGGAGTTAAGGTTTGCATGTTCAGATCTTGTCATTTTAGAGCTTTGAGAAGCGGTTGATGGCTTCTTTGTGAGTATCTCTTCTCTCTTCTAATTTGTGTTTGTACGGTAAAGGTTTTTAACTTAGGAAATTTGGGATATGGTTTTATTTCGTTGTTATCTTGGTGATTTGGTCTGTAATAACTTGAAACTTGACTATAGTGGAGAGACTTCCCTAAAATAGGGAGCCGTAGAGTAGGTCCTTATTTAAAGGCTGAACCACGTAAATCTTGGTGTTCTTTGTCGTGTGTGTGTTGATCTTTCATTTGATACTTACTTTACTGTAGCTACAGGTTTTAATCTTAGATCTGAAAGTCTATAATAATATTCACTAAAGTTTCTTTAAGATCTGAAGGTTTTTTGTTTAAAATCTGAAGTTTTTGTGACTAAAACTCTACAGCATGTAATCGGTAAAAAAAGAAAAAAAAACTCAAATATCATGATTAGCTAATTGACTATGAATATCGTACTTTAAGTAAGTTTATACTGCAAGTTATGAGTTCACAACTAGTGCGCCTAGAAACAAAATTAATCTAAAGAGAAAAGTAGTTGATTCATTATATATGACCATGTCACAGCCTCGTGGTTGTGACGGCCAAAGTTCTAGACTTAGGCCCGGGATGAAAGAGAGGTTAGGTGAGAAAAGAATTGAGTTAGAGTTGAGATGAGAAAGAAATAGAATTAGATGAGAAAAGTAGAATTAGATGAGAAATGAAAAGAGATATTTCATTGATTATACTTGAATGAATACAAATGAAATACAAATGCCTATTTATAGAAAATACAAGAAATACTAAAGAATACTTGAAATTACTTAATTACACCAAGAAAATCAAATAAAATCCTCCAAGATCCCCCCAACGGCTAGTAGAGGCGCGGCACAAGGGAATCTCCAACGGCTAGTTGAGGGCGCGCCTCCTAACGGCTAGTTTGGCACTGTTCCGGTGCGGCAGCAGCCCTGGGCAGGGCCCTGGAGATGCAGGCAGGACACGGGACCGGGACAAGGCAGGCACGGGCCCGGACAAGGCCAGGACAAGCTGGGACACGGACCTCAGACAAGCTGGGATAAGGTCTTGACAATGTCTTGACATGGGCAGGGCACGACCTGGGCAGCGAACTGAGGCATGGTTGGACAATGTCACGACATGGCCTGGGCGCGAACTGGCAGCGAACAAGGCACGGTCTTGGGCAGCGACCTAGGACATCGTCTTGACAAGCACGAACACGGCACCTGCTCATATCTAGACATAGTAAAGGAACCCAAAGGTGTCATGGCCATGACAGGATCCCCCCCCCCCCCCCCCCCCCCTCAAGCCAATCCTTGTCCTCAAGGATTGAAATGAGGAAACTGGCCTTGAATGAAGGCCCAATCTTCCCAAGTAGAGGCCTCAGCCGGCATGTTCTCCGAAAGCACAAGGACCTGAGTTATCCTCTTGCTTTTGCATGTTAGGGAACGACGCTTGAGGATTTGCTTAGGTTGAACGTGGGGGTGTCCATCATGGTCACAACTCGGCAAAAACATACTAGGCACAATATTATCACCGACTTTCTTTTTAAGACGAGACACATGAAAAACAGGATGAATTTTGGAGTCACTAGGTAAGTCCAACCTATAGGCTACTTGACCGATCCGAGCAAGGATCTTAAACGGTCCATAAAAGCGTGCGGCCAGCTTGAGGTTACGCCTCATAGCAACCGATGTTTGTCTATAAGGTTGCAACTTTAAGTAAACCCAATCTCCTATTTGGAACTCACGTTCGGTCCTATGTAGGTCAGCTTGTTGCTTATAACGGTGTTGTGCTTCTATTGGGTTTTGGCGAAGGAGGTTAGTCATATTTTGTCTCTCATTAAGTACGTCCTCAACTCCCGGTGAAGATGATACACATGAATAATCAATCGCTAATAGCCTAGGTTCATATCCATAAAGGGCGAAAAACGAGGTAGTTTTAATAGACGAATGGTAATTGGTGTTGTACCAAAACTCGGCAAGAGCTAACCATTGAGCCCAAGCCTTCGGTTTATTTAAGGCCATGGCTCATAAATAGTTCTCTAGACATTGATTAACTCGTTCGGTTTGGCCATCCGATTGGGGATGGTAAGAGGTACTCATATTGAGACCGACACCCGCCAACCTAAATAATTCCTTCCAAAAGAGACTTTGGAAGGTGCCATCCCGATCCGAAATAATATTTTTGGGAAGCCCATGTAAACGGTAAATGTTATCAAGAAAAATTTGCGCAACTTTAGTAGCCGTAAATGGATGAGATAGTGAAATAAAATGAGCATATTTAGTGAATCGTTCAACCACAACCAAAATAGTATCCTTACCAAGGGACTTAGGCAAACCCTCAACAAAGTCAAGACTAATACTCTCCCAAGCTTGGTTAGGCACGGGTAAGGGTTGAAGTAAACTGGGATAGGCAACATGCTCGTTTTTAGTTCGTTGACATGTATCACACTTAGAAATATAGTCACTAAATCCGTTTTTCATTTTGGGCCAATAAAATAGACGCTTAGCTCAAATCAAGGATCCTTGGACACCGAAGTGTCCTCCCATAGATGAGTCATGTAAAGTATGCATAATCTTAGTTCTCAAATCTGTGTTTTCACCTATGTAAATACGACCCTTGTACCTTAATATACCGCCATGAAAAGTGAAATGTCCTTGTGCCGAAGGCCCAAGGGTGGCGTGGGAAATGAGATCTAGGGCGCTCTTGTCGTTATCATAACTTGCCTCAACTTCGCGTACCCATTGAGGTACCACGCTAGTGAGGACCGAACAAGACCCTAATTCACACTCCTCATCACGTCTCGATAATGCATCCGCGGCTTTATTCTCTATTCCTTTTCAGTACACTATTGAGTAACTAAGGTCCATGAGTTTTGACATACCCTTTTGTTGCAATTGGGTTGTCACACGTTGGTCCAATAGAAAACGTAAGCTAGCATGATCCGTTTTTATTACAAAATGATTATTAAGTAGGTAGTGTTGCCATTTTTCAACCACCATTAGGATAGCCATTAGTTCCTTTTCATAAACCGATAATCCTAAGTGACGAGGACCTAAGGCCTTACTAAGATAAGCAATAGGTCTACCATCTTGACTTAAAACCCTAGGCCTACTCCACAAGCATCGGTTTCAAGTGTAAATGGCTTAGTAAAATCGGGTAAAACTAGAACCGGGGCAGACACCATAGCATGCTTAAGGGTCTCGAACGCTAATTGGGCACTCTCATTCCATGTAAATTCACCTTTGGATAGAAGGCAATTAAGAGGTTTACTAATAGACCCATATCCCTTAATAAACTTCCGATAGTAACCGGTTAAACCTAAGAAACCCCTAAGGCTCTTAAGACTCTTCGGTTGGGGCCAAGCTAGCATAGCGTCGATCTTACTAGGGTCCGTAGCTACACCGTGAGGGCTAATGATATGACCTAAATACTCCACATGATCAATACCGAATGCACACTTACTTTGCTTAGCATACAATTGATTAGTTCGCAATGTGTCAAGGACGGTACCCAAATGACTAATGTGAGTTGACATGCATGGACTATATACCAATATATCATCAAAGAAGACTAAAACAAATTTATGAAGAAAGGTAGAGAAGACCTCATTCATTAACGCTTGAAATGTGGCCGGTGCATTGGTGAGACCGAAAGGCATCACCTTGAATTCGTAATGGCCTTGATGTGTGCGGAAGGCCGTTTTATGGCGATCCTCATCTCGGACAAGAATTTGGTGGTAACCGGCTAGTAAGTCTATCTTTGAAAATACACGGGTCCATGCAACTCATCAAGTAAATCATCAATAACGGGGATGGGGAACTTATCCTTTACCGTGATGTTATTAAGTTGTCTATAGACCACACAAAAGTGATAAGTACCAACTTTCTTACGCACTAGCAAAACGGGAGAGGCAAATGGACTATGGCTAGGTTGAATGATAGATGAAGATAGCATTTCCTTAACTTGTTTTTCAATTTCATTCTTTTGACTATGTGGATATCGGTATGGTCTAATAGTTATCGGTTTAGCGTCGGTTTGGGTGGGTATCATGTGATCATGGGCTCGGTTAGGGGTTAGTGACTTAGGAATAGCAAACACATCCTCATATTGTTGAAGTATAGGCTCAAGGTCGGGATGAACATAAGTAGCTTTTTCTTCACTACCTATTGCCAAAAACAAGTGACCGACTAGGCTATGCACTTTCTTTTTAATAAGTTTCGTTAATCCTTTTTCGGTCATAGCATGCAAAGTGGCACTATCCGAGGTTCCTTGTAAGTGAATAGGTTGGCCATCCCTAAAGCATGAAAACTTAAGGTTCGAAAAATCACAAGTGACCGGCCCATACTTTTGTAACCAATCCACCCCTAAGACCATATCACTACCACGTAAATCAAGAACTCGTAAGTCATCGGAAAAGAGGTTACCTTGCACCTTCCATTTCAAAGATGGGCATTTGTTGTAACTCACCAAGCTCTCGCCATTTGCAACCGTCATCGTCATCACTACGGTAGGCACCGTATCAAGCTTGAGCTCTTGGACAATGTTTGCATCCAAGAAACTGTTGGTGCTTCCACTATCGACTAGGATAGTAATAGGCCTCTTTTTGATGAAGCCCTTTAACCGTAGGGTGTTGTGGGTGATGCTTCCGGATAACGCATTCAAGGAGATCTCCATTGCACCGTCTCCTTCTTCTTCTTGAGGAATTTCCTCCTCTATATCCTCGAGTTCTTCCTCGACTTCCTCTTGGCCTTCCATACTTTGAAGCTTGTTTTTGCAAACATGGCCTGGAAAGTACCTGTCGTGACATCGGTAGCACTGTCCGGGATCACGTCTGGGTGCATTGGACGCTGTCGTAGGACTGGGCGCTGGCCTTGGAGGGCCGGACTGGGACGCGCCGGCAGGGGCCTGGGTACCGGACTGGACAAGCCCTGCTGGTAACGAAGAGCCAGCACGGGATCCGTAGGACTGTTGCTGTTTGTATGAAGGCCTAGGCCCGGTAGCACCCCTAATCTCTGCTATAGTGACCTCTTGAAGTTTTGCTTGTTCAATGGCGGAATTCATATCGGTGGGTCGGTTGGCTTTAACGGCAGCCCGGATTGGGGGTTTTAAACCCCCAATAAAACTTGAGACATAATAAGATTCCCCAAGATTGTGATGATAAATCATCATCCAACTTCGTAATTCCTCAAAACGAACTTCATAATCCTCCACGGTTCCGGTTTGAGCAAGTTTATTAAATTGTTCCACCACATCTTGCAAAGATTTATCCCCAAAACGTTTACATAATTCGTCGATGAAAAAATTCCAAGTCATAACGGGGTTACTTAATTCTAGAGCATGGAACCAAATGTCCCCATACTCATGTAAATGTGAAGAAGCAATGTTAACCCCTTCCTCAACCGGAGTTTGGTACCAACCAAAATACTTTAAACATTTACGTATCCAAACTCTAGGGTTCTTACCACTAAAAATTGGGAGATCAATCTTGACGTTGTGATGGGAAGACCATGATCGTGTATTAAAGTCATTGCGGCTATGATCACCATCCCCGGATCTTGGTTGATGTCTCAGTCTCTATGCTCGGCCACACGGACAGGAGGTGGCGGGGGAGGTGGTGGTAAAATTCCCGAACCACCCACATGCATATAGTTTCCCGATCCAACTTGTTCACCATGCGTTGCTACTTTGGGTGCGGCCATAGGGACGTTCTCGGGTCGCTTCTCTTGATTCAACAAGATCGGGTTCATAGTCTCGGCCAACGATGCCATTGAAGCTTCGAACCCACGTTGGCTACGTCCAATTCCCGTGACTTCGGTGGCCAAGTTGTCCGCCGATGCCTTCAACCCGTCGCTCACCACATTTTGGTCTCGGACCAATTTGTCACAGCCTCGTGGTTGTGACAGCCAAAGTTCTAGACTTAGGCCCGGGATGAAAGAGAGGTTAGGTGAGAAAAGAAGTGAGTTGGAGTTGAGATGAGAAAGAATTAGAATTAGATGAGAAAAGTAGAATTAGATGAGAAATGAAAAGAGATATTTCATTGATTATACTTGAATGAATACAAATGAAATACAAATGCCTATTTATAGAAAATACAAGAAATACTAAAGAATACTTGAAATTACTTAATTACATCAACAAAATCCAATAAAATCCTCCAAGATCCCCCAAACGGCTAGTAGAGGCGTGGAACAAGGGACTCTCCAACGGCTAGTTGAGGGCGCGCCTCCTAATGGCTAGTTTGGCACTGTTCCGGTGCGGCAGCAGCCCTGGGCAGGGCCCTGGAGACGCGGGCAGGACACGGGACCGGGACAAGGCAGGCACGAGCCCGGACAAGGCCAGGACAAGCTGGGACACGGACCTCGGACAAGCTGGGACAAGGTCTTGACAATGTCTTGACATGGGCAGGGCACGACCTGGGCACCGAACTGAGGCACGGTTGGACAATGTCACGACATGGCCTCGGCGCGAACTGGCAGCGAACAAGGCACGGTCTTGGGCAGTGACCTAGGACATCGTCTTGACAAGCACGAACACGGCACCTGCTCATATCTAGACATAGTAAAGGAACCCAAAGGTGTCATGGCCATGACAGACCAGTAGTCCAATATGAGAGAATAGTTTGGAGAGCATGACCCAATAGGGTTGGTATTGTATATATAAAAGTAAATGCATAAGGGAAAATACAAAAATATCCCTAGAGGGTAAACATAATATCCTAAGTATATCAACCTGTGATATTATTATAGTGCAGAAGCGTGCTACAACAACAACTTTACAAAGATGATAATAAGAAATTAAAGCAATCAAATAGAAAAACAGCAACACAAGAATTTAATGTGGTTCGGCAATTTGCCTACGTCCACAGGAGGAAGATCAAGTTTCCACTAACAATGTAACAAGTGGAATCCAACTATCCCAATTACACCCTCGTTGGTTTTACTCACAAATTGAGTATAAAACCAAACACTCAAGTACCTTTCTTATCTCTTAAAGAAACAAATATAGAGAAAAGACTAGGAAGCCAAATGCTTCTACTACTTGATGCTACGACTTCTTGGGATGATTTGAATAATAAGAACAAAACCTATTTATAAGCTAAGATAACAAATCCTAACCACAAGTTTGCTTTCAATTCTAGCCACAACTTTATTTGCTCTTATTTTTGCCACATATTTACTTCCTCTTAATTCTCATCACGTGTAATTTAGTAGTTGCCTAGTCAATGCCAAATAACGAAGGATTAAATGACTTAATCTAAGCCACATATTCAACAATCTCCACCTTGGCTTCAGATTATGCCATCTCCAAGGGTACTCCTTCCGATACCCTTGATGCACCTCTTTTCTTTGAAAGGGTGCGCCACACAGCTTCTCAGTATGAGAAGATTTGCAATACATTCAAATAGTGCTTGAACTTCTCTATTGGAATTGGCTTGGTCGTCATATCAGCTGCATTATCATTTGTGTGGACCTTCGACAAACAAATTTCTTCAGAGTTGATCCACTCTCTCATTTTGTGATATCGAACAGCTATATGTTTTGACCTTTCATGGAATACTTGATTCTTGGCCAAAAATATAGCACTTTGACTATCACACTGCAAGTTAACAACAAGTTGATTAAAACCAAGCTCTTCAACCAGACCTTTTAACCACAGAGCTTCCTTTTCTGCTTCAATGGCTGCCATGTACTCTGCCTCTGTAGTAGACAACACAATAATAGACTGTAAGATAGACTTCCATGAGACCAGTCCTCCACCAAAATTGAAAGCATAGCCAGTAATGGATCTTCTATTATCAAGATCTCCAGCATGCGGAATCAACATATTGAACTATCTTGCTTGAAGCTGTCTTTTGGTCGTATAGTAACCCATAATCAATTGTGCCAGCAAGATGTCTGAAACTCCACTTTACTGCATTCCAATGCTTCTTTCCTGGATTCACCATGTATCTGCTAACTACACTAACTACATGTGAAATATCCGGTCGCGAACACACCATAGCATACATGAGGCATCCTATAGCATTTGCATAGAGAACTTGAGTCATGCATTCCTTTTCATCTTCTGTTGTTGGGCAAAGATCAGAAGATAGTCAAAAATGTCCTAACAACGAGGTCTTTATAGGTTTAGAGTTCATCATACTAAACCTCTCCAAAACTTTCTTCAAGTAACTTCGTTGGGTAAGCCACAACTTGCAAGTTTTCCTATCTCTATAAATTTCGATTCCAAGGATCTTCTTAGCGGCTCCAAAACCCTTCATATCAAATTCACTACTCAACATGTTCTTGAGCTCAACAATGTGAGATTTGCTCTTTGCAGCAATCAACATATCGTCAACACAAAAAGTTAAATAAATTAAAGAACGATCATCCAGTTTCCTAGAGTAAACATAACAATCGAACTCACAGTAGGAGTATCTAGAAGATACCATGAATGTATCAAACTGCTTGTACCATTATTTGGGTGATTGTTTTTAGCCATATAGTGACTTTTGCAATCTACACACTAGCCTTTCCTTGCCTAGTCCTTTGAATCCTTCTAGTTGCTGTATGTAAATATATTCGTCTAGTTCTCCGTGTAAGAAAGCCGTTTTGACGTCTAGTTGCTCCAACTCTAGATTATACATTGCCACAACCGACAATATCACGCATATTGATGTATGTTTGATTACGGGGGAGAAAATTTCATTGTAGTCTAGACCTTCTTTTTGCGAGTGTCCTTTGGCAACTAGTCGAGCTTTAAACTTCTCACCTTCAAATGTTGTGACTGCTTCTTTCTTTCAATAAACCCATTTGCAACCAATAGCCTTCTTCCCCTTGGGCAATTCCACCAATTCCCAAGCTTGATTCTTCACGAGTGACTCCATCTCTTCTGTCATGGCTGCTAACCATTTGTTAGAATTCACTGACTGGACAGCTTCTTCAAAACTAGATAGAGTTTCATCATCAGTGAATAGAGCAAAGGAGACCATGTCTTCATATCTCTTAGGTGCTCTAACTGTACGTCTCTCTCTACCTGTGGCGATAGAATGCGGCTCTTCTTGATGCTCTTCATCATGGGTTTGAGTTTGACTTTTCGTCCATGTAGGTTGTTCTTTAAACTCCACCTGAATGGCAGGTCTCTCAATTTCTTCTATTGTAGAAGCCTGCTTAATATCTTCTTTTTTCAACATGCTGGTTTCATCAAAGACAACATCCTTGCTGATGACTTTCTTCTTTGATTCTGAATACCAAGCATGTATCCTTTTACACCTTTAGGATAGCCGAGGAAGACACACTTTTTTGACTTTGCATCTAACATTGTTCTCTCGTCACCTAGTACATGCATGTAGGCCAGACATCTGAAAATGCGCAAATTTGAGTAGTCTACTGGCCTTCCTATCCAAACCTCCTTAGGGATTTTAAAATTTATTACTGAGCATGGGGACCAATTTATCAAGTCGACAGTGCAGTTTACTACCTCTGCCAAAAAACTCTTTGGAAAATCTACATTAAGCCTCATACACTGAGCACTTTCTAACAACATTTTGTTCATTCTTTTGGCAACTCCATTTTTTGTGAAGTCTTCTTTACTGTAAAGTGTCAAGTAATACCTTCATTTCTACAAAATTCTAGAAAGGTGCTTTCTTTGTACTCGGTCCTGTTGTCACTTTTGATGCACTTCAACTTTCTGCCAGTCTGGTTTTCAACTTCAGCCTTCTGTTGTTTGAAAATGTTAAACACCTCGGATTTTTGCTTCATAAAATACACCCATACCTTTCTAGAATAATCATCGATGAAACTGACAAAGTAGATGGAACCTCCATGTGATGCAATTGGAGAAGGTCCCTGCTCATCAGTATGAACATAGTCAAGAGCACCTCTACTGATGTGGGACGAGGTGCTAAGACTGACCCTTTTCTGCTTTCCCATGACACAAAATTTGCAAAAGTCCAACTTGCATCCTTTCACTCCATGTAATAGTCTTCTCTTGTGTAACTCATAAAGCCCACGTTCACTGAGATGACCTAAGCGCTTGTGCCATAACTCGGTATCATCATTACTAGATTCAACGGTGGTAGTAGCTCCACCTGAAATAGTATCTCTGAGTAGCTTGTATAGGTTCCCGGCTTTCTCTCCCTTCATCACAATGAGAGCTCCTTTGCAGACTTTTAGTAATCCGCCTTTGGCCGAGAAGCCATAGCGCAAAGAGTCTAATGTTCCCAACGAGATCAAATTTTCTTCAGCTCAGGAACATGTTGGACGTTACCCAGTGTTCTAAAAATTCCATTGTACATCTTGATCTTCACTGCACCTATTCCAATAACTTTACAGCTAACATCATTACCCATCAGAACATGACTGACATCACAAGGCTGGTAGTTGCTAAACCATTCCTTGTAAGGACACATATGATATGTGCACCTGGAGTCAAGTATCCAAGAGTTTGATAGAGATTCGCCATTTGCTAACACCAACAACATTTCAGCAACTTCATCTTCATTTGCTTTGTTGTTGATGACATTTGCTTCTGTTGGCTTTTGGTTCTTCCTTTCTTCCAAGTCTCTTTTTAATTCATGGAAGAATCATCTGATATGTCCCTTCTTGTGGCAGTAGTGACATTCCACATCTTTCCTAAGGCATGACTTGGAACGATCATTCTAGCCATTTCTTCCACGAGATCTACTTCTACCACATCTTGACTTTGCCTTTTTATCTTCTTTCACGAAAAGGCTTTTGGCGTGAGAAGAATTGCTTGGTTGCTTCATCTTATCGGTCTCCAGAAGAGCTATTACCATTTCATTCACGGTCAAAGTTTGCTTTCCAACTAGTAACGTGGTCACCAAAGTCTCGTACGAGTTTGGTAAAGATGCCAACAGGATAATGGCCTGATCTTCTTCTTCGATTTTGATCTCCACACTTAGTAGTTGAGTGATGCATTTGTTGAACTTGTTGATGTGGCTTGTAATGTCTGAACATTCTTGCATCTTCAACACGAACAACTCTTTCTTTAAGTACAATCTATTTGTCAAAGATTTAGACATATAGAGGTTCTCCAATTTCTTCCATAACTTTGCTGGAGAAGTTTCGTTCAACACCGGGTACTTGATTTCTGAAGCAAGACTGAGTCGTATTGTGCTTACCGCCTTTGCTTGTAATTCATCCCAATCATCATCTTTCATGCTTTCAATCTTCGTGTCGAGTACAGCTTTGTAAATCCCCTGCTGCACCAACTTATCTTTGACAGTACTTTGCCAAATGCTAAAGTTGGTCTTGCCATCAAACGGCATTATCTTGAACTTCGTGCTTGCCATAGCTCTAATACCAATTGTAGTGTGGAAGCGTGCTACAACAATAACTTTACAGAGATGATAATAAGAAATTAAATCAAATAGAAAAATAGCAACACAAGAATTTAACGTGGTTCGGCAATTTGCCTATGTCCACAACAGGAAGATCATAGGTTCCACTAACAAAATAACAAGTGGAATCCAACTATCCCAATTATACCCTTATTGGTTTTACTCACAAATTGAGTATAAAACCAAACACTCAAGCACCTTTCTTATCTCTTAAATAAACAAATTTAGAGAAACTACTAAGAAGCCAAATGCTTCTACTACTTGATGCTACGACTTCTTGGGATGATTTGAATAATAAGAACAAAACCTATTTATAAGCTAAGATAACAAATCCTAACCATAAGTTTGCTTTCAATTCTAGCCACAACTTTGTTTGATTATATTTTTACCACATATTTAGTTCCTCTTAATTCTCACCACATGTAATTTAGTAGTTGCCTAGTCAATGCCAAATAATGAAGGACTAAATGACTTAATCTAAGTCACATATTCAACAATTATGCCCCTCAATTTAAACGAGGTGGCCCAACGTGCAAATTGGCCTTATGATAGTGGAAGCGATCTGTAGCTAAGTCTTTCGTGACGATATCAACAACTTTTTTAATAGCAGGAGTGAATCAAACCTAGATGTCACCCTTAATTACCTTTCACAAACATAATGAAAATCAATATCAACATGCTTACTGCAATCAATGGAAATGGGATTGGCAGCAAGCCATGTGGACGAGACATTATCACAAAAAACTATACCGGTCCCAAGTGGCGAAGACCTAAGTCACGCGTGAGATATCGAATCCAATCACACTTCGCAACAACCTGAGTGAAGGCACGATACTCTGACTCTGTAGTAGATTTGGCAACCATATGTTGTTTTTCACTTGCCAAGAAATGAGATTAGGACCAAGGAACGGAACAAATCTCGTGGTAGAACGCAAAGTGTCAGGACACCCCACCCCAATCAGCATCATCATAGGCAATAATGGTTGTGCATGATCCCAAGGAGATGTATAGACCGTGATCGGGTGTGTGCTAAAAGTTACCGGAGGATACGCTTCACCATCTGCAAATGAGAAGACTTCGGAGCATGCATAAACTGGGAAACACGATAAATAGCATAATAAATATCAAGACGAGTCAAAGTTAGGTACTAAAGAGCACCCACAGCACTATGGTACTCAATCAGATCTACAAGTCCCCATTAGTTAGTGACAATTGTACTCGAGCCGGGAAAGGAATTTGTACAGGTTTTGCTTCAAGCAAGTCATGCTTGCTAAGAAGATCAAGAGTGTATTTATGTTGGATAAAAAAGAGGCCATGTCATGATGGCTTAGCTTCAATGCCAAGGAAATAATGGAGAGGACCGAGATCTTTCATGGAAAACTAGGTGGATAAGTTGCCAATAAGGCCTCGGAGAAGAGACAAGTTGGAGCCAGTGAAAAGGGATGGATCTGCCTTACTACAGTAGAACCCAAGACAGTAAAGAAAGGAACTACACCTATGAAACCGAGCTCGAAGCACCTACTTGATCCCATAAAGGACCTTTCACAATTGGTAGACATGATTAGGAAACTTAGGATGAACAAACCCCTTAGGTTGTTTCATGTAAACCTCTTCATTTAGAAAACCATGTAAGAAAGCTTTTTTTACATCAAGTTGGAGAACGGACCATTTGTTAGTAACATTCAGGGAAAGTATAAATCGGATGGTAGTAGGTTTAACTACATGACTAAAAGTTTTAAAATAATCAAGGCCTTCCCGCTGGTGAAAAACTGGAGCAACAAGTCGGGCCTTGAAACGATCAACTAAGCCACCTAGTTTATATTGTATGTTGTACTTCCATGTGAGACCCACTACATTCTGAGTACGAGAGGGAGGAACAAGATCCCATTTGTGGACTTGAAAAAGAGCATTAAACTCCTCAGTCATAGCCTCCTGCCATTGAGGGTTTTTAGCAGCTTGTGAAAAACACGTGGGTTCTTGAACTAAAGTAATAGACGACTGTAAGAGTATATGTTTGGACTTTCGTATACCATCCTCAAGTCTCCTGTGCATAGGGTGAAGGTTTTGGGCTGCAGTGTTCTTAGTGGAGTCACTTAGAGGAGGACCTCCTCCTGCGTGAGGCACCCCTATAGCACCCAAGGAAGCAGCAATTAGACCTGCAAAATCATCTGCCTGTGACAAAGCCGCAGCGATGGAGGAGCTCTTAGTGGCGGCTCCACCAAACGAAGCTGCAAGGGGCAACAAGGTTACCACAGGCGTGGTAACATGGGTTGGGGAGAGAGCAGGCCCGACGTATGGTGCAGATGGTGGGAATTCAAGTGAGTCACGACCGACATTACCAGTGGGTGATGATTGAGGTTGCGTCAACAAACCATGGGACAGGAAGTGAAAGGAGGTGAAGGGGAACCTCAATAAGATGAAACGAGGATGATTCCGCTGAGCCAAGCACTAAATCCAAGTAAGGAGAGACATTTTCTACAAAATGCACATGATGACTTATGTGTATGCGACCCTTGACAAGGTCAAAGAACCGATACCCCTTGTCGTGTGTTGTATGCCCACATGGCCAAGAAAGCCACAAGTTATAGAACAAGGTGCTTATTTATGAGCGGTACGGGGAGTGATGTTAAGATAACATGCACTCCCAAAGATGCAAAATAAACTATAATCAAGAGCTTGATGGAACAACTTTTTGAAAGGAGAAAGGTTATGTAAAACAAGCATTGGCAAATGGTTTATAATAAAATAAGAAGTGCAAGCGATGTCGGCCCAAAATATAGGTGGTAAACGAGCTTGAAAAGGTAGCATTCATAACATTTTACTTATAGGTTGATTCTTACGCTCCGCAACTCCACTTTGTTGTGGAGTATCAGGACGAGAAAGATGAAAGAGGATGCCATGATCCCAACAAAGTGCACCCATGGCACGGTTGTCAAGCTCACTACCACCATCACTTTGAAAACATTAAATTTTTAATCAAATTGATTTTCTATAAAGTCTTAAAGTCAAAGAAAATGGAGTAAACTTCATCTTTCCTTGGCATCAGATAAAGCCACAAAAAAGGGAAAAAATCATCAATAAACATAGCATAATATCGAAATGCGTAGTTAGATGCAACAGGAACTTGCCAAATATCATAATGTATTAATTACAACAGTCTAGTAGTGGACTGTAAAACGCAAGTAAATGGAAGTCAACCTGACTTCCCTAAACAACATGCATCACAATATTTTAGCAAGGCAGAACTAGAATTAGAAATTAAGCATCTACGATTTAAAACGTCTAAAACAAAATTGCCTAGATGATATAAACACCCGTGCCAGAGTTCAGAAGTGACCAACCGCCCTTCCTTTCCACCAGTCTTAAGGGATGTGTAGGGAAGCCATAGAGAGGTCCATCACTGTGTTTCTTGAGGAGTGGTGTCCCCATAGTTTTGTCCTTAACACAAAAGGAAGAAGAGTCAAATTCTACCACGTAGTTATTATCACAACACAGTTGTTTAATAGATAGAAGATTGCAAGTTTAGACCATGAACAAGTAAAATGTTAGACAATGATAATGGGCTAGAACTTGTATGTATAGTAGAGGAACCAATATGAGAGACGGGTAACAAAGAATCATTGCCAATTTGAATAGATTTTGAACCATTATAAGAAGTTAAATTTTTCAAAACACTTGATTTTGGAGTCATATTGTTTGAAGCACCAAAGTCTGGGTACCACGTGTAGTCAGAGAATCGAAAACAAACATGGCCAAGAATGAGTGGAAGAGGTCAGTTTGCACATAACGATGGCCATAATGGGAGCAGCATGACCTACTTGATAGAAAATATAACAAACAAGAGGTCAAGACCCAAGTATATTTACACCAAACTAACATGAAGACGTACCTAAAGATCGTGCCCAAGGCGGAGAGTGGGAAGGTTCTCCCCGAGTACCCATAGAACACGAACTCGAAGCACCTAATGAGGAACTACCCGGTGACAACTGTGGTTGTTGCTGATAACCACGTCCCCCATTTTGTCCACCATTACCTTTGTTGTTGCGTAACAGGCATGACCCACAGGCATGATCACCACGAACACGCCCACCACTACTGGAATCCTAGTTCTGACCATTAGCTGCCAGAGCATGACCATGATCAGGGTTGATACGGTTCTGAAAGAAAGCTAGGGCCGCTTCCTCATCCAAAAGAGAGGTCTTCAACTGTTCAAAGGTGAGATTCCAAGAGAACTTTCGCGTAAATTTGTTGAACGGATCATATTCGAGAGGGAGCCCAAAAAGGGCATATTGCATCGACTCCGTACTAGAGACTGGTGAATCTATGGCAACAAGGTTATAAGCTATGGTTTTAAGTTTAGTAACGTAGGCTTTTAGTTTTATTTTCTTTTCGAAAGTTGCAAGCTGAGACCAAAGGTTGAATTCTTTTGCCAGAGAATGGTCACTAAAACGTTTAGTGAGGGCATCCCACATGGCTTTAGCAGTGAGATGGTGTATGACACCATTGAGTACGGCATGGGCAGGGGGGAAGCAGAAGGGCACGACCAAATACTTTGGTCAATACAAGACCATGTGATATGATTAGGGTTTGAAATATAGGTACCACATTCTAAAATTTGCGGAGTGGGACAAGGAATAGATTCATCAACAAACCCCATGACGCGATTAGAGTGAAGGATCATTGAGATTTGCTCACATCATGTGGTATAGTTAGTGGAGGATTCAAGCTTAACTATAACAAGGCTAGTAATAATAGAGGAGGAAAGAGGGCCGATAAGGTTGAATGGTAGTAACAAGGTGGGCGCCCCTGAACCATGCCTGAAATTAGGCAAGAGAGAATAAGTACAGTGGGTCATGGATAGGGGGAGGGGGGTCACATGCATTAATGGCGAAATTGACGAAGTATTGTAAGTCCCAGTATAAGCATAAGGAAAAGAAGTTGGGATAAACGTAATACCCAGAGAGAAGTTACCGATTTGCAACGGGGAAGGCAGACTGGCGATGGTCGGGACAACCAGTTCTGGGATAGGCAAGGGGACGGGAACAGCAGGGGAAGATGGTTCTCGGGTAGGAGGGAAAGAGGAGGTTGACACTGCCATGAATCACCAAGCACTAGTAGAGTTATAAATACACCCAAGTGGAGGCGCATCAGCTAATAAACTAATCGGCATAGGGAACCGAGCAAAAAAAATGGACCAAAAAAGCAAACCAGAAAAACAGAGAGCTTCACTTTTGGTAGCCTTCGATGAAAAACCATCCAAAAATGGAATGGAAGTCGGAGACTGAAGACGGAAGCAGAGTGTGGTTGTCGATTTTGGGCTGATGCCGCACAGGGAGGTGACGCAAAGATTAGGCGGTCAGGGTTTTGGTGGGAAATGCGGGCAGAACAAGGGAAAGGGATTTCACCACTAAATTTCACCTTTTGGAAAGAAATAATTAGGATCAGGGAAGATTATTAAGGTTTAATTACTCTGATACAATGAGAAAGAATAATTTAGAAAGCATGATCCAACAGGATTGCTGAGATATTGTATGTATAGAAGTAAATGCATAAGAATACATAAAAAAAATATCTCTAGAGGATAGACATAATATCCTGGGTATATCAACCTATGATATTATACTAATACAATAACTTAAACAAACAACACTTCCTATGAAACATTTAAAAATCCAGTCAGGCCGGGTTGGTAATTTGGATTCAACTATTGGATTTGTGTCGCTAAACCTTTACCTAACTGGAATTATTGAGTTTTGTTTCGATCAACCCATCAAATGAGGTAAAAATTGCCAGATATATTTGAAATTTTATCAGTTATGTTGTTGTATCTACATTTAAAATTGGTTAAATTACATATTAGTAACCTGAGGTATATTTCTTAGTATTACAAATACCTTTGTTTATTTTTTACATGAATGCTCCGTCGCATGGATTTTAACTTGTATTGCCAGTAAACCTTTATAGAACAAATTTATACTCAACTCTTGATGAAGAAATTGTTTAGACCACTATAATGGATTAAACTTGGATGACTGTTTTGATCAACGGAAGATACTATAACGGTTGTGAGGCCAGCCATGATGTATGGGGCGGAGTGCCGGACGATGAAACAACAGCACACATAGAAGATGAAGGTGGCGGAGATGCGAATGCTAATATGGATGTGTGGACACGCAAGGATAAGATCAGAAACGACATCATAAGAGTCAAATTGGGCGTAGCCTCCATTGAAGACAAATTGAGGGAGCAACGTCTGAGGTGGTTCGGACATGTTAGAAGGAGGCTGGACAACGCTCCAGTAAGGAGATGCGAACAGCCCCTTACTACACTAGGCAGAAGAGGTAGAGGCAGGCCAAAGAAGAGATGGCTTGAGATGATCCGTCAAGACCTCACCAACCTAAACCTTCGGGAGGAGATGGCCTTAGATAGGGCCCAATGGAGGGCTAGCATAGGGGTAATAGATGCTCCAATTGGAGTAGGGTAGCCCAGCTTGCTAGTGCTAGGCCTTGACATTCTCTTGGCCCACGTAGGCTGTGTACTGGATATCATGAGCTAATACTTACTACTTGCCTACTTATCTTTATCTCTATTCTCTATCTCTATCTCTATCGTTACCTTTATTTTATCTGTTGATTTGTGCCTGATGTGGCTTGCTTTGAGTTTGTTGTTCTGCTCGTCATGTGTTTTGCCCTACTCATGCTTGATGCTCTCCTGCTGCCAAGTCTTTTGCTCTATGCCGCGGACCAGATTCTCAGGTTGGGGGTCCTCTGAAACAGCCTCTCTTCAGGGTAGCCCCCTGAAGGGGGAAGGCTACGTACATCTACCCCCCCCCCCCCCCCCGACCCTGCTTATGCGGGAGCCCTTGGAGGCACTAGGTTTGTTGTTGTTGTTGACTGTTTTGATCAATGGACTATGGATTGTTTGAATGAAACTCCTTGAGGAAAGAATTACAATTTATGTAGGAATACTATGCCACAATGGCGAAGCATAGAAAAAAGATATATCTTATGGGCACATGTCCATGTATGAAGATGAAGCACCCTGGACCACTATCTCCTATGTGCACACACCCGTGTATGGAGATGGAGCACCTTGATTAGTGTATCCTATGTGCACATGCCCATGCATGAAGATGGAGCACCCTGGGTCACTATAGTCTATGTGCACATGTTTATGTATGGAGATGTCGCACCTTGGACCACTATATCCAATGTGCACATGCCATGTATAGAGATGGAGCACCATGGTTAGTGTAGCCTATGTGCATACGACAATGTATGGAAATGGAGCACCCTAGGCCACTGTATTGTATGTGCACATGCCCATGAATGGAGATGGAGTACCCTAGATCACTGTATCCACCATGCCATGAAAGTCAATTTTGATTTAGGACTTACTTGGAAGTCAATTTGGGTTTGGACTTGACTTAAAAGTCATTTTGAATTTGATTTCACATCAAAATGCTTTTGAATTTAAGTATACAGTAAAAATCAGTAAGCCATGAAAGTCACTTTAGATATAGGTTTGACATGAAAGACATTTTTAAAATGTTCTATTTGCCATGGAAGTCTTTACTTTTAATTTGGGTTCAACGTGGAAATCCTTTTGGATTTTGGTATGACCTAAGGTCAATTTGATGTAGGAGATAGGATGTAACTTGCTCTTTTTTTACATTGATTTTGAAAGTGATAAGAACACATAGTGAATGACGCTGTCTTGGCATAAAAAAAGTTTTAAGAAATGCAACTGTGCATAAATACATTGTCTATTTCAAGCTGCCTATGTGCCTTCGGAAGAAACTTCCCTTACGGATCAAGCTATCACGTTGTTCAAAGTGTTCAATTTTTGTTTTTTTTTTTTCAAATTTGGCCATTCACCTTGAACGGGAAAGGTTGTGTATATCAGCATCCCTCCCCAAGACTCTACGCAGGCGGGAGCCCTTAAGGCACTGGATATGTTCCTTTTTTCCTTTGGCCATTCACATTTTATACTCTTGCGGGCCAGGAGTATCCATTTATTTACCACCTAGGTAATATAGTGGGGTGTTTCAACAATTTAACCACATACTGCACCATTGGTGAAAGTTTAAGTACTTATAGATAGTACTGTTGTAAGTACTTGCCATTGATAGAGCCGACCCAAACTATTAGGAATAGTGTTCTGAAATTCAAATTTATTCTATTAATAATATTTATTAATAAATAAAATTGAAGTTCCAGTCGTCTCCTTGTTGAATTTGTGTAAGCGAGCACATATATTGCATGTGATTTTCTTTTTAGTATCGTCCATGAGATGGACAGAGTCCTAATATTACATTTTATATGTTCATATATGTAGATAATGAGATTAAGCCACACATAGACTTCGAACAAATGATATGGATTGTCATTTGAATAACTCGTGGTCGATGATGAGCTTGGGCTACTTGTCTATTTAGATGACTTCTTGACCATGTAGATGGTGATCTAAAAGTATTAGATTAGTGTTTAATAAGATTAACACACTGAGTTAGACCATGTGAGTCACTTGTTTGTAGACGACTATTGAAGATGAGTGATTCATGTTATACTATTTGAGCGGCGACTCTAAATCCTGAGAGTATTCTGAACTTGTACATGGAACGCTAGTTGCTTTGGTGTACTATAAGTAAGGTCTCAACGAATGACTAAATTCTAACGTACACTTGGTACCGGCATGAAGTGTGACAAGGATCAAGTATTCAATGCGGAATCTACAATCTCTTATGAGTTACATATGTTCCCTTAGTTGATTGGCAAGTATTCGTATAGTTCTGAATTTTTGGCCAAAGTATTCCAAGTGTTTGACACTTGGAATTTATACTATAAATATGTTCAAGTATGAATAAATTATTCAGTGAAGAGCGAGTTGGTAACTAAAAGAGAAGCAGTGAGAAGGATAATGGTAGTAATTATGGACATCTAGTGGATGGGCTATTGTCATCAATATAGTCATTTTGGAAAATATCGAATAAATGGTTTAAGTTAAGAGTGCAGTGGTATTTATTTAGTAGAATTAAGTCCCATTAAATGGTAATTAAATTTTATCATGAGATAATAATTAATTTAACCCATTTGGAGCTAAATTTAAATTGTTCCTGAAGTCCCTGCGCAAGTCTCCGTATTTACTGCCGCCGGAAAAAAATATTAAAGAATTCATAAGATGAATTACTTACTCATGAGATGAGTAAATTTAATTTTGCCAAATATTATTCATGAGATGAATAAAATTTGAAAATTATAAAATAGAAATAATTTTTTATAAATTAAAACTCATAAGATGAATTTTTACATGTGAAAAACAAAGCAAAAAAAAAAAAAAAGAATAATCACGTACACAGGGGCACGATCCACATATAACACGGGTAGCCAATGACAGGCACTTGAGGGCGATGATAAACTCGTCGTTTTGGCCTATTTTTTGCTTAAACACTACGTTTTGTTTAAAAATTTCGCATCCCGCATCGAAAAATCAGGATATTTTCGCTTCGATATGCTACTATGAATAGGGGTATAGATTATATGGTTTGACACCTAATTCCAAAATTCAAGGTTTCTAAAAGTGTTGACTTTCGAATACCTAGAGAGAGAAAATTTTCTTTTAAAATTTTTCTTTTCTCAAGTTTAATATTTTTCGGAGCCCACTCTCTGAGCGTTTTGAGGTCATTGCTTAGAAGGTAGTTGAGTCTCGATTTTCTCGGCTTTCTCAGAGATTATTATCTTTCTCGTATTCTTATTTTGGAGCAATTCCAGATATTTCTTTCTTTCCTTCTCTTTTAAGTCTTTGGTTTTCTATTTATTTACAGTTTTCTTACTATACTTGTTATAGTTCACATAATTATTATGAATGTATTAGAGTAGAGGCATGTAGATTTAAATTAGGAATTTAAATCTGTAGACTTATAATAGAGAATTTTAAATCAACCTCAGGTTTAAGAATTTTAAACCCTTCCGCTGTGTTAACTTTATTAAATTATGGAAAAAAAATTTTGAAATTTATCCCAACAAACACCTTTAGCATCACAATTTTGTAGGCCCCATTTGTGTAGACTTCCTAAACCACACAAGGTCCATCCCATTTTGGCGCAAACTTGCTCCCTGATTTGTGCATGATGATGATAGTTCTTTGAACTGCTAGAACCATGTCACCAATTTGAAAGGTACTAGGCCGAATCTTTTTGTTAAATTGTGCGACAAGCGATTTTGGTAACAATAAAGTTGTTGTCGTGCTTGGAATCTCTTTCCATATAATGCTTCTAACTCTCCCAGTCGTAGGCGAGCGCTGTCCTCAATCGAAATCCCCTCTTGGAGTGTAATTCTTAATGAAGGAATTTGTAACTCCAACGGAAGAACTTCTTCTACTCATACACTAACGAATAGGGAGTTTCCTATGTAGGTGTACGATGGGTGATCCGGTAAGCACATAAGGCTTCACTAATTTTATCATGCCAATCTATCTTGGACTTTGCCACGATCTTCTTTAGTACATTGCAGAGAGTCATGTTAAAACCTTCTACCTATCCAATTGCAGCGGCATAGTATATCGAAGATCTATGCTGAGTGAACTTAGACTTTCTCACAAAGTTGGGACACTAAACTATTGTATAATGGATTTCCATTATCAGTTATGATGAACCGCGGGACGCCATAGTGGTATATGATGTGAACCCTAATGAAGTCCACCACGTTTTCTTTCTTCACCTTTGTGAGAGGGAACAAATAGTTGGTTGCTGCCAAAATAAATGCTTGGCTAGCTGAAGACTTCTGTGTGAAAGGTCCAACAATGTCCAGGCCCCATCCCTCAAAAGGTTAAGACGCTACTATTGTATGTAATGGCTCTGGAGATTGGTGCAAAACATTTGCATGGAACCGGCAAGCATCACATCTCTTTGCATAATTCATGTAGTCTTGAACCATTATTGACCAATAGTACCCCATCCATTTAAGACGTTCGTGCAATTTAGGACCTAATTGGTGAGCATCGTAAACTCCCGAATTTGTTTCCATCATGGCTTGCTTGGCTTCTTCTTTTTAAGGCAACGGAAAGGATACCATCAAAAGCACGTCAATAAAGCATTTGGTTAATATAGAAGAATCGATCAGCACGGTGACGAACTTCCGTTCCATGTCGTTGGTCTTCAGGAAGCTTTCCATGCTTAAGGAAATCGATAATTGCTTGTCACCAATCTTCCTTTGTAACTTCCAATACAAATATGGCATATACCACAACTAAATCATTCTCCAAGTCCTCTTCTTGAAGTCGGGAATGACCCATTTGCTACGTAATGGAATTTCAACAAACTCTTCTACCCCCAGTGCCTAGTGGCTGCAAGATTTGCAAGCGCTTTAGCATGCTAAATTGGCACTTCTACGGATGTGTTCAACTTCTTCGAGTCTAGCAACCCCAACAAATTGTAGTATATCTAAAGTAAGGCACCAAATCTTCCTTCTTGACTTCAGAATTACCTAGTAACTGTTGAATAACTAACTTGAAATCACCATAACTGTCTAGGTCTAGGGTCCTTGATAACCATTTCGATTGCCATTTCTAAGCTCCAGCATCAGAGATTGATATTAAACCACATTATTAGAGCAAGGCTTTATGAGGATGAAGGAATATGGAAAGACGTGTCTTTGAGGGGAAACAAGCACCACTACTGCACCCGCACGCGCACCCTTAACTCGTGACGCCCTATCAAGTACATCTCCCAAGAAGGGAAAGTGTCGGTGTATACATCTCTATCAGGAAAGTCATAACTCAGCTCCCATTCATCTAGGATATTATGTTCTACTATGGAGTCTACAAGTGCTTGCCTTTTCACTACTTTCTATGGGATGTACACTTGTCATGTTGTTTAATGAGAACCCAACTTGCTAATCGTCCTAACAAAATTGAATGGGAAAGAATGTACTTAATGATGTCTGTCTTTGAAACCAATCAAACCGTTTGTGCTTGCATGTACTTCTTCAACCTTTGAATGGCGAAGATGAGAGTAAGACACATATTCTCTATGGGTGAACTGTTTAGCTCGGTGCCTACCAGAGTACGAGTCAAATAGTATAATGCTCTTTTTTCTTTCCTTGACTTCTTGAGCACAGAATGAGCCCAGAGATCGTTCATGAGCAGAGGTGTAAAGCACTAAAGGTTTCCCTGGAATTGGTGCCTCCAGAATTGGCAGGTTCAGCAAATATTTCTCCATGCTTTCGAAGGCCATTGAACACGAATCATCCCACTCGAAAGGAGCTCCTTTCTTCATTAACTGGCTGAAAGGTTGGCAACGACCGGCAAAGTTGGCAATGAATCGTCTTGTGGAAGCGAGATGCCCTTGAAGGCCGCAAAGCACTTTCAAGTTCCTCGGCTCCGGCATGTTTTGAATGGCGTCGATCGTGGACTTATCAATCTCAAACCCTCTATGGCGGAATATAACCACAAGATACCTTTTGGAGGAAACTCCAAAGGCGCATTTAAGGGGATTCATTTTGAGGCCCACCTTTCTCAGTCTCTCAAAAATAATACGCTAATCATTGAGATGATCGCCTCTTTCTCTTTACTTCACCACGAGCTCATATATGTAGCATTCAACATTTTCATGCAGCAGGTCGTTAAAAATCATTTGCATTGCACACTGGTAGATGGCACCGGCATTCTTCAAAACAAAAGGCATAACTTTGTAGCAATAAATACACTTAGGAGTTCGAAAAGCTGTGGCCTTTTCATCTTCTGAAGCCATTTGAAGTTGATTGTATCCAACCGTGCAATCCATGAAAGACAAAGCCTCACGCCCAGAGGTTGCATCAACCATGAATTCTAGGATTGGTAAAGGAAAGTCATCTTTTGGGCAAGCATTATTGAGGTCTCAAAAATCCACACAGACTCTGAGAAGTTTGTTCTTCTTTCTCACCAGGACAATTTTCGAGATCCATATGGAAATTTCTACTTCATGGATTAAACCTGCGGAAATTAATTTATTCGCCTTGGCTTCAATTTCCACCAAAATGTCTTACCAAAGCATCGATTAGGCTGTTTTATAGGCCTAGCTCCCTTCTGGATTTCGAGGCGATGTATTGCAATACTTGGTCCAAACCAGGCATCTCCTTGTATGACAATGGGAATACATCTTTGTAGTGGGAGATAATGTCAAAATAAGCCTCTCTTCATCGCCACTGAGCATAGCGCTTATGAAAATAGGGCGTGGCTCATTTGTGGTGCCCAAGTTTAACTCCTTCTTGGAGCATTCCGACATTGTCAACTACTTCTTGCCCGAGTTGCGTGGAGTCTTGCACTTTGACTTTCAGTTGACCATTACCACCAATTTTCACTAGTAACTCCTCCCTTGTCCTTTCCTCTTACTAGTTAGGTTGATCAGACATCCGTGACTCATTTGATGTTTGCTTACTCTTAAACACCTTTTGATTGGTGAACACCACGATTCGTTCTTTCGCCTTCAATACACCATCATTACTAACTTCAACCTCCATGGTGCTTCTCATATCCGAAGGAATGATGCTTTGCACTTCATTGTCTCCATTATCACGTTGCGCTACCTTTCTTTTTCGCTTTTGTGTCAGCTTTTCAAGTGCTTCAACCACTTGGAGCCTAGAGAAGGTTGATTCTGGAGCTTTAGAGCCTAGATTATTTTACTTGTTACTTTCACCAAGTCATCTAAAAGATGAAAACTTAAGTTGGACCTCTGTCTAGACCTGGCTCTTCAACTTGAAATTGTTTATCCTTACTAGGACACGGGCAACTATTTTTAAGCCTATTGAAAACAAAGCCTCTTGTGTGAACCTTTTCTTCTCGATTGGCGTTGAGGTCATGAGATTTTCCCAACTTGTTAAAGACAGAACTATGAGGAGCCAAAGAGGACAGATGTATGCTACCAAAAGTTGTTATTCTTGCATTGTTACCCCTATCATCTGCTTCATCATCTAGTACCTAGACAGTGGTGATCTGTTGACTATAAATATGTTTCCTTTTTGCTTGATGAAAATTTTTACAGATTCGGCCAGATTAAAACCCAAACCACCTCTTGAAGATTTTACATATTCACCTTTCTCTTGCTGCTTCTTCTGATTTGCAGAGGCTCCATGGGACCAAAGTTCAATCGACTCACCTAGATGCGCTGGATTGGAAAATTCATATCCACAGTTGGCCATGAGCATGCAAGCATGTTGGAAAAAAATATGAATTTTGTTGGAAAAATAAACTCTGATGCCGACTATTGGGTTCACAATTCTCAACTATGGTCACAACAATAGGCACCTATTAGAGCACTCAGAGTAGAAGACTATTCTCTCTACCTAAGCCTCCAGTCGGAGAGTCACGCTTCGTGACACCTCACGTGCGAGAGTTCCCAAGAATAGGTTTATCTCTATAAACCCTTTGCCCTAGTACCGGTTGTTGGGACGAATTTCAAAAATTCTCCCTAAAGTTTACGCAACGGAAGGGGTTTAGAATTCATAATTTTAAACCTAGGGTTGATTTAAATTTCCTAATTTTAAATCTACAGATTTAAATTCATAATTTAAATCTACAAACCTAAATTCTTAATTTAGATCTACAGGCCTTTTGCTCTAATAAATTCATAACAATACATAAACTTAAACATGCATAATAATGAATATTGTAAATAAATAGAAAAGCGAAACTAAAAGAAGAAGGAAAGAAGAACATACCTGAAATTGCTCTAATTATAAAGAATATCAAGAAAATTGAGACCTCGCGACCTTCTACTCAATGACCTCAAACATGCATAATAATGAATACTGAGGAAAGAAAATTTTCAATGGAAATTTTTCTCTCCAATTAGGTCTCCGAAACAATTTCTAGAAACCCAAAATAATTTGTTTGATTGAATATCAAACCCATGGAATAAGTACCTCTATTTATAGTAGGCTACCCGAACAAAAATAAGCAAGAAGTTCGATGTGGGATTTGCAGTTAACAAGCAAAATGCGGCGTATTGTTTAAAAACGAAATAAAACGACGCGTTTTAATTGCCAAAAAAGAGCACGTTTATTTTAAATTAAATCCGCGTGACACGTGGCGGCCAATGCAAGCGGATAGCCACACCAAGGTGTCGCGCCCTGGTTCGTTCGATCCTTATCGCTGAGCTATTTTACGATTTTTCCTTCTTTTTTTTTTTTTGTTTGTTTCCTACATATAAAAATTCATCTTATGAATTTTAATATTTTAAAATTATTTTATTTTATAATTTTTAATTCTTATTCATCTCATGAATAATGTTTGGCAAGTTAAATTTACCCATCTCATGAATAAATAATTCATTCCACGAATTCTTTAATATTTTTCGAATGGCAATAAATACAGAGGCTTGCGCAGGGACCTCAAGGACAATTTAAATCTAGCTCCAAATGGGTTAAATTAATCATCTCATAAAATAATTTAATTACCATTTAATGAGACTTAATTCCACTAAAAAAATCTCACTGCACTCCAGACTCAAATTATTTATTCGATATCTCCCTAATAGACTGTATTGATGATAACAACCCCTCAACTAGATGTCCATGAAAAAGGATAAACATAACCACTACCATTATCCTTCTCACAGCTTCACCATTAGTTATCGACACACCCTTTACTGAATAATTCATTTATACTTAAACATATTCATAGTATAAATTCCAAATGTCAAACACTTGGAATACTTTGGCCAAAGTTTCCTAACTATTCAAATATTTGCGAAATAACTAAGGGGACATTTGTATCTCATGAGAGACTGTGGATTCCCTATTGAATACCTGATCCTTGTCACACTTCATGTCGTTATCCAGTGTACGTGGGAATTCAGTCATGCGTTTAGACCTTACTTATAGTACACCAAAGTAACTAACGCTCAATGCACAAGTTCATAATACCCTCAGGATTTAGAGTCGTCGTTCAAACAGTACAATGTGAATCACTCATCTCCGATAGTAGTCTAGAAATAAGTACCCCACATGATCCAACTCGGTATGTCAATCTTATTAAACACACCAACCCAACACTTTTACATCTCCATCCACATGACCAAGACAATTCATCTAAAGTGTTAGGTCATGGTCTTAACAGACAAGTAGTCCAAGCTCATCGTTGACCACGAGTTATTCAAATAACATTCCATACCATTTGTTTCAAACCTATCTGTGGGTAAATCTCATTATCCACTTAGAATAAACATGTAAAATGTAATTTGAGGACTCCGTCCATCTCATGGACAATACTTAAAAGAAAATCACATGCAGTATATAAGCTCACTTTACACAAATTCGATTAGGAAACGACTGGAACTTCAATTTTATTCATAAATAAAATAATATTACAAAATAAATTTGGATTTCATGACACTATTCCTAACGATCTCCCACTTGTCCTAAATCTAATTTACTATATACTTCATACCTGTCCCCTCTAAATGTGACTAAAAAATCTTCTGAGTCAGAGTCTGAGTCTTTGTAAAAGGATCTGCAAGATTATGGCTCATGTCTATCTTCAAGATGGCCAACTCACCCTTCCCCACATAGTCTCTAATGAGGTCGTACTTCCTTTCAATGTGCTTGGACGTCTTGTGTCTTCTAGGCTCTTTAGAATTAGCCACCGCACCCGAATTATCACAACAGACCATAACTGGTGTTAGACCATCTCTGACAACCTCAAGATCTAACAGGAACTTTTTGGGCCAACATGCCTCCTTTGCAGCTTCTAAAGCTGCAACGTACTCGGCCTCTATAATGGAGTCAGCAATACAAGACTGCTTAACACTCCTCCAACTGATGGTCCAAGGGTAAAGACATATCCAGACGTCAAACGTCTGGCATCTCTATCTGACTGGAAGTCTGAATCAGTATAGCCAACTGGAACCAGCTCGTCACTTTGAAAGATCATCATATAGTCTCTAGTTCTTCTCGAGTACTTAAGAATATGCTTCACTACCACCCAGTGCATCGACTCGAATTAGACTGATATCTGCTTACCATACCAACAGCATAGCAGATATCTAGACTCATGCACAACAAGGCATACATGAGGCTTCCCACAGCCGAAGCATAGGGAACATCACTCATCTGCTCCTCCTCTTGAGGTGTCTGAGGACATTACATTAAAGAAAGAGGGACTCCGTGCTTGAAAGATAAAAGCCTTTTCTTAGAGTCTTCCATGTGATACCTTGACAACACCTTGTCAATATAAGTGGCCTGAGAAAGACCCAGCATCCTACTTTTATGATCTCGTAAAAGCTTGATCCCAAGAATATAGCTGGCTTCTCCTAAGTCTTTCATATCGAACTGACCTGACAACCAAATCTTTACAATCGATAACACCCTTACATCATTCCCAATGAGTAGTATATCATCGATATATAACACTAAGAAAGTCACTACTTTCTCTTGATATCGTTTGTACACGCATAGTTCGTCAACTGATTGCTCAAAACCATAAGACTTAATTGCTTCATTGAATCTAATATTCCATGAGCGTGATACTTGTTTCAGTCCATATATGGACTTCTTTAGTTTGCATACCATATGCTCTTGACTCTTGCCAATGAAACCATCTGGTTGCACCATATAGATGTCTTCTTCAAGACGACCATTCAGAAAGGCCGTTTTGACATCCATTTGCAGAATCTCATAATCACAATGAAAGGCTACAGATAGGAGTTGGACTTTAGCATGACTGCTGGTGAGAAGGTCTCATCATAATCAATCCCTTCCTTTTGGGTAAAACCCTTAGCTACCAGCCTTGCCTTGAAGGTCTCTACCTTCCCATCCACTCCTCTTTTTCTCTTGTAGACCTATTTACAACCAATGGGTTTAATGCCAATAGGCGCCTCTACAAGATCCTAGACCTAATTAGAATACATAAACCCTATCTCAGATTTCAATGCCAAGACCCATTGGTCAACATCCTTGTCTTTGATTGCCTCATTGTAGCTGAGAGGATCAAATTCAAAGTCACAATCAACCATTAAGGCTCCCGCCATGAACTTGTCAGGTGCCCTGACAATCCTCCCACTATGCCTAGGCTCTCATGTACTTGGAATAGTCGCGACCCTATCAGCAGGTGCATCTAATGCATCCACTATATCCCGAGTTGTGCCTAACTGTTCAGAAAAGGTGTTATTTTCTTTTAATTCCTCTAACACTACTCTACTTTTGCTTTTGTAGTTTACTACAAAATCCTCCTCTAAATATTTCACATTTGTACTTACAAAAACCTTTTGATCAAAAGGAATGTAGAAAAGACCACTCCTTGTTCCCTTGGGATAACCAACAAACATGCACACCTCCGTCCTTGATTCCAGCTTGTCAGGATTTTTTTTCAACACATGCGCTGAGCACCCCCAAATACGAAGGTACCCTAGACTTGGCTTTCGCACAGTCCACAATTCCACAGGTGTCTTAGGAACTGACTTAGATGGAACTAAGTTAAGAAGATATGCTGCTATCTCTAAGGCATAACCCCAAAAAGAGATTGGTAGAGTAGCAGGACTCATCATGGACCTTACCCATCTCTAACAATGTCCTATTCCTTCTTTCTGCAACACAATTGAGATCTTATCCCATTTGCAGTTAGGAAATCCAAAAGATCACCTGAAAGATATTCACCACCTCGATCTAATCGAAATGACCTAACCTGTTTTCGTACTGTTTGAACTTTTCAAAAGAGTCCGACTTATGTCTTATTAGGTAAACATATTCATATCTTGAGTAATCATCAGTGAATGCAATGAAATACTCATATCCATCTCTTGCTTGAACATTCATTGGCCTACATGCATCTGTGTGAACCAGCTCTAGCAAGTCACCAACCCTGTTGCCTTTATTCTTAAAGACAGACTTGGTCATCTTACCTTCTATGCAGGATTCGCAGATTGGTAGTGACTTCAAGTCCAAAGGTTCTATCAGTCCATCTTTTACTAATCTTTGGATCATGTTCGAATTAATGTGACCTAATCGTTGGTGCCATGCGTAGGCAATATCTCTTTCAGGTTGTTTTCTCTTAGGAGATTGAACAAGTGAGCTTGTGTTAAATTCGTTTAAACAAATATCAGAGTTTCGATCAGGAAATAGCATGAATAGACCATCCACACTTGTACCTTTGCAGATAAACAATTTATTTCTCATAATAAATAGTTCAGAACTAAAATCCAATGAATAACCATTATCCATCAAGCGAGAGACAGAAATCAAATTTCTGCGTAAAGCAAGTACAAACAAACAGTCCTTCAAAAATAAAACTCTACCACTAAAGACTAGGCTAACATCTCCTACTCCAAAGACTGCTACTCTTGTACCATCTCCAACCGTCAGGTACAATTTCCCATCATACAGTCTCCTGGTTAGCTTGAGCCCCTGTAAGATATTACAGACATGGTCAGTTGAACCTAAGTCCACACATTAAGAACCTGGTGGACTCTCAACTACATGCGACTCAGCAAAGTGAGATATCAACATATCTTCACTTGATGGCTTAGCAGTCGTTACAAGAAGAGAAGCTAAGTAATTAGTGCAGTTTCTTTTCCAGTGGCCTGTGAGTCCCTTATTAGTAATAACTAAGTCCAAGTTGATTTTCTAGGTGAAGTAATTTGGTCTAGATAAGGCATTATCTTTTAGAACTGAATGAAGTGAACCAATCGCAGCCATTTCAAAAACATTGTAAATACAAACAATCGTGTAACTATCTCATACGAGTCATGTACAATGCAGTGATATATATTCTTTTATTTTAGCATACACAATAAGTCAGATATCCACCAAACTGTACTATCATGCATACAATGATGACCCAAACACACCGCTCCTTAGTCCCCGGCAACGGGGTCACACGAAGCTAGTTCGGGTGAGAACTATTCTCAATTAACCTGTCTTTCTTGTAACTCTTACTAAACATGGTTAACTCACCATTTTACCTTAGTCTCTAACATGACACAACAAAGCTCCTCGTGGAGGCTAATGCATCACGCTAGTCAAGTGTAGACCATTACCTAAACCTCCATTCAAATACACATAATACTCCACAGCAGCGTGGTCGCATCGCTTCTTTGCACTTTGGTTTATCCTAAAAGAAATCTAACCCTATAATCTACAAATCGACATCCTCCGCAGGGAGGTCTATCGATCCACTATACTGCTAGACCGGTAATGGAGATCATGAGGTAACAACAATTGAAACCTCGCTCCCATTTGATTTTTATAACTAGTGTTTTTTTTTTTTTTTTTATTAACTTGCATTTACAACCTGAATTATCACATCATCCCCTTTAGAATCTTATTCTAAATTTTTTCAATTAATTAATTTTACTTTTAAAATTAGTATCATAGGTTATCTCATAACTTATTCCTTAAAATCCCATTCTAAAACTAAATTATTTTATTTTATTTTATTTATTTATTTATTTAAACTTGCTGACGTCAGTGCCACATCAGCGCTTACGTCAGCCCTGACCTGCTGACGTCAGCGTCAGCAAGTGACGTCAGCGGCGGATGTCGTCAGAAAATTTTTTTAAAATTTTAAAATAAAACAATTTAATTTAAATTCAATAATTAAATCTAATCTCATTAGATTAATTTTATCCGATTTTGTCATCTAATCTCATTTTAATCTTATCTGATTTTACAAATCTTAACCAAACGATCATTGTCTTATAACAAAGATCATGGAATCCCGAATGTATAGGTCATTAGATCTGAATTAGCGATTAATTCTCTAACAATTTAAACAATTTAAATCGTCACTAAAAAATAACCTAGTTAACAATTAAATCTTTTAACTGATTTAAACAATTTAAATCGATACTTTAAATAACCTAGTTAACTATTAACTCTTTTAATGATTTAAACAATTTAAATCACTGATTCAAACAAGTTTTGCCTTCTTAATAAAATCTCCATTTTATTAAATCACATCTCTATTTATTTCAATCTTATTATACCCATTTATGTATATTATGAATGTAATCAGAGGCTGGCTATGATACCAATTGTTGGGAAAAATTATGAATTTTGTTGGAAAAATAAACTCTGATGCCAACTATTGGGTTCACAGTTCTCAACTATGGTCATAACAATAGGCACCTATTAAAGCACTTAAAGTAGGAGACTCTTCTCTCTACCTAAGCCCCCGGTCGGAGAGTCATGCTTTGTGACACCTCACATGCGACAGTTCCTACGAATTGGTTTATCTCGAAAAACCCTTTGCCCTAATTCCAGTTGATGGGACAAATTTCAAAAATTTTCCCTAAAGTTTACGCAACAGAAGAGGTTTAGAATTCATAATTCTAAATCTAAGTTTTATTTAAAATTCCTAATTTTAAATCTACAAATTTAAATTCATAATTTAAATCTACAGATCTAAATTTTTAATATAGATCTATGACCTTTTACACTAATACACTTATAACAATACATAAACTTAAACAGGCATAATAATGAATACTGTAAATAAATAGAAAAGCGAAACTAAAAGAAGAAGAAGAAAAGAAGAACATACCTAGAATTACTCCAAATATAAAGAATATTAAGAAAATCGAGACCCCGCGATCTTCTATGCAATGACCTTAAACTGCACGGAGGGTAGGCTCCGAAAAATATTAAAATGTGGAAAGAAAATTTTCAATGGAAATTTTTCTCTCCAATTAGGTCTCCGAAATAATTTTCAGAAACCCAAAATAATTTGTTTGATTGAATGCCAAACCCCTGGAATAGGTACCTCTATTTATAGTAGGCTACTGGAATGAAAATAAGCTGAAAATTCGATGTGGGATTCGCAGTTAACAAGCAAAACACAGCATATCGTTCAAAAAAGAAATAAAACTACACGTTTTAATTGCCAAAAAAACGCATTTATTTTAAATTAAATCAGCATGACACGTGGTCCGCTCCCGTGCACGCAGATAGCCACACCAAGCAAGGTGTTGTGCGCCGGTTCGTTCGATCCTAATCGCGCGGATCGCTGAGCTATTTTGCGATTTTTCCTTTTTTTTGTTTGTTTAATTTTCTAAAATTATTTTATTTTATAATTTTTAATTCTTATTCATCTCATGAATAATGTTTGGCAAAGTTAAATTTACCCATCTCATGAATAAATAATTAATCTCATGAATTTTTTAATATTTTTCTGATGACAATAAATACAAAGGCTTGCAAAGGGACCTCAGGGACAATTTATTGCTCCAAATGGGTTAAATTAATCATCTCAAAAATTAATTTAATTACCATTTATTGAGACTTAATTCCACTAAATAAATCTCACTGTAATCCAGCTCAAATTATTTATTCGATATCTCTCTAATAGACTGTATTGATAACAACAACTCCTCCGCTAGATGTCCATGACAAAGGATAAATATAACAACTACCATTATCCTTCTCATAGCTTCTCCATTAGTTACCGACTCGCTCTTTACTGAATAATTCATTTATACTTGAACATATTCATAGTATAAATTCCAAATGTCAAACACTTGGAATACTTTGGCAAAAGTTTCCGAACTATTCAAATATTTGCGAATCAACTAAGAAGACGTGTATATCACATAAAATACTGTAGATTCCCTATTAAATACCTAATCCTTGTCACACTTCACGCCGCTACCCAGTGTACGTGGGAATTCAGTCATGCGTTTGGACCTTACTTATAGTACACCAAAGTAACTAACGTGCCATGCACAAGTCCAGAAGACCCTCAGGATTTAGAGTCATCGTTCAAATAGTACAACGTGAATCACTCATCTCCGATAGTAGTCTAGAAATAAGGAACCACATGGTCCAACTCAGTGTGTCAATCTTATTAAACACACCAACCCAACACTTTTGGATCTCTATCCAAATAACCAAGACAAGGCATCTAAAGTGTTAGGTCATGGTCTTAACAGACAAGTTGTCATATTTGAGTTTTGAATAAGTTGTCATGTTGAATTTGACCGACTTAAAATAATCTTTTGTAAAGAACTCCTCAAGGGTAACTAGGCTACTTGGTTCCTGCTTCAAGAGGTCAATGGGTATTACCTCTTGCTTCTTAGCCTTTGACTTTTTGTTCTTCATTTTCTCTAGTGGTGGGGCTTCCTCCTGACTTACTTCCCCTTTCAGTGAGGGTGAGGAAGACGAGAATGCCTCCTGTATTTCTTCCGTGTGACAAGGGTCCAACCTTTTCTGTCATCTTCAATACGTCCTTCAATCTAGTTCAATTCTTCTGAACATGACAACTAATCCTGAACCTGAATCATCACAGGCTTTAGACTTCCAAATGGAATGGCGTGAAAACTTTGCTTCAACTAGGGCTTGAGGTAGGTTGAGGGCGTTGAAGGTGGTAATGGAATTAGGCTTAAAACGGTCCCGAAAACCATGAAAGCGTGGTCGGCTTCAACTACATCCTTTGACTCGAGGATGATCCTCCCATCATTTTCCAACTGCATGAAGCGTTCATTCAAAGTGATGCATGATGATACTTACAGCACTTGGGGGTGAGATGTCGGCCCTACCTCATCAGGATGTTTTGGTTCAGGAAGGGTGATGAGATTCTTCTTGAGAAGATCATCAAGCATTCAAGGGAGGTCAGAGTCATGGAACGAATACACATTTTGCTGCAACTCTTTTAGTGTTGGTTTCTTCCTTTCATCTTCTCTTGGTTGGTGGAGTGAATGCCTTTTCTTCAACTCCTCTTAGCCTACTAGAGATTTGACTAAAGCAGTGTTTATGGCCAAAGTCTCTTTCATTGTAGGTTTTGTCGGCTTCTCAACTTTATTTCCCTCTCTTTGGTCCTTCTTAATGTCAAGAACAAAAGAGGCTTTACCACCATGATTAACCAAGTTCACTTTGATGTCATGCGCTCGGGTCGCTAACTTCTCAAAGGTTCTTAGCTTCAGCCGCGTGTAGAATGTAAGATTGTTCCAACTTCATACCTTGAGTGCATGTCTTAATTGTCGAAGCTTTTGAAAGACGGTCCCAGTAATCTAGGCTTAGAGCATGCCAGCGCTGAATGTAGTCAAGCATTGGCTCATCCTGCCACTGCTTTGTGTTCGTGAGTTCAACCATGGAGACAATGCGACAAGTACTGTAAAACTTGTCCAGGAACTCACTTTCCAGCTACTCCTAAAAATCAATGGATTCTGACTCAAGATCAGTGTACAAATCAAAAGTGACACCTTTGAGGGAACGCACAAATTGCTTCACCAATATGTCACCATCAGTGACGGCGTTGCTACATGTCTCTATAAAATGAGCAATGTGCTAGTGAGGGTTACCCTTCCCATCGAACTGTTGGAATTTTGATGGCTAATAGCCAGTAGGCATCCTAAGGCTGTCAATCCTTCGAGTGTACGGCTTCTGGTAATGATGGCTCCCATAACACATTCCACCCATCTGAACTTTGACAGTGTTGGCAATCAACTCTTGAATCTGCTAGATCGATAAATCCGCGAGCGAGGCAGGCTCTGGTATGGATGTAGGCTTTGGGACAACAGTAATCTTTGGAGGATTCAGTGATGCTTCTTAGTCTTCAGAACCAGAATCACCATTATCAGCAACAATCTTCCCAATGTTCTTCCTGTACTCATTCTTAGACATTTTATTATGCAAAGCAACAATTTGGAGGCTTTGCTCATGGTTCTATGCATCTTTCTCACTTACAACCCTACCCAGATTTTCAACCATTTCTTGCAACTTGGTTGGCTACTCCTCCATGGGGATAATGCTAATACCATTACAGACACAACAGTTGACCCAGCAGATTCAATGGACTTTTTTTACGGCGATGCGGACAGCAAACCACCACTATCGTCCCCCTCCATCGGCTCACTGGGTGGATGGAATGCTGGATTGATACGGATGGACCTACTTCTCGCACCTAAACCTTGGATCTCTGGGTCCTGTCTAGACCTAAATATAGGAGACTCCTGACGGACATTTGAACCACCAGAAGGCGTCTTGGAAGAGAGGAGATCATCAACAGCTTTAGCGTTGTTCCTTGTTATGATTCCAACGCAAAGGTTGCCAATTTCAGGAGCAGTGGAAGCAAACGATGAACACTAATTCAACAAGTCGTCTAATTCGATCTCCTTAAGCTTTGCTTTGTTGAACACTGACGATAAACTTGATTTCTTGATGACGGTGCAAGACCCAATCTCAATCAAGGAATTTCTTCTTCAAGGTATAGGGTCGAGACTTGATCTCTAATTTGATGAAAAGGTTTTGGTTTTCGAGGTTTTGGTTCAGAGAATTCAAGAACCTCTGAAGTCTTGTCTTTCTCTCTTTGTTTTTGGACCCCTTCAAAATTGAGAAGGGACACTATTTAAGGAGGAAACCATTCTACAACTAGAGGTGCTTTTAGATATTTTTCCTTTTTTTTGGTCAAATTGGACCTAGTCAGCTCATGTTTATTTATTAACCCAGTTGAAATTTATAAGAGGCAAAATTATATTATCTACAAAACTATTCAAATATTAAATTCAATTCATTTAAAGGTGCTTTTTAATGGCCTATTTGGCATTGCTGTGAAAAAAAACTTATTTTTTCATAAGCACTTTGTCACAGCCTTGCGGATATGACGGCCAAAGTTCAAGACTTGGGCCCGAATGAAAGAGAGGTTAGGTGAGAAAAGAAAGAGAAATAGAGTTTAGATGAGAGAAAAAATTAGAGTAAGTTGAGAGAGAAGTAGAGTAAGATGGGAATTGAGAGAATTAGATGAGAAATGAAAGAGATATTTCATTAATTGTCAATTAATGATTACAAATGAATACAAAATACCTATTTATAGAAATACAAGAATTACTAAAAATAATACTAAATACATCCATTAAATCTAGATAATTTCTTGAAAATATTCCCTAACGGCTAGTAGGGGAGCGGGCCTCTAACGGCTAGCTTGGAGCGTGCCCACCGGTCAAGAGGAGCGGGCCTCTAACGGCTAATACAGGCTGGATCCAGGGGAGCGCCCAGGCACGGGCTCAGGTGTGGCACAGCACTGGGGAAGGACGCTGGGGACGCAGGCTGACATGGGACTGGGACGCGACTGGGGCTCGAACTGGGACAAGGCAAGACAGGGCCAGAGCACGAACTGGCACGGCACTTGACACTGTCTGGACCCGAACTGGGCAGCGACCTGGGACAGCGCCTTGACAAGCACAGATCACGGACCTGCTCATATCTTGACAAAGTAAAGGAAAACCGAGAGTGCCATGACCATGACAATACCCCCTCCTCAAGTCAATCCTTGTCCTCAAGGATTGAAATGAGGAAATTGGCCTTGGATGAAGGCCCAATCCTCCCAAGTTGCGGCCTCACTTGGCATGTTTTCCCATTGCACAAGAACTTGAGTTATCTTCTTGCCTTTGCGCGTTAGGGTACGTCGCTTGAGGACCCTCTTGGGTTGAACTTCGGGGTGGCCATCTTGGTCACAACTAGGCAAAGAGACACTAGGCACAACATTATCTCCAATTTTCTTTTTAAGGCGTGAAACATGAAAAACGGGATGTATTTTAGATTCTTGAGGTAGTTCTAATCTATAGGCAACCTTTCCTACCCTTGCAAGTATCTTAAATGGGCCATAATACCTAGCGGCTAGTTTGAGGTTACGCCTCATGGCGACCGAGGTTTGGCGATAAGGTTGTAACTTTAAGTATACTAAGTCTCCTACGTCAAATTCTCGTTCGGTTCTATGTAGGTCGGCTTGTTGCTTATAACGGTGTTGCGCCTCGATTAGGTTTTCTCTTAGGAGGTTAGCCAAATTTTGCCTCTCATTAAGCAAGTCTTCTACTCCGAGGGAAGAAGATACACATGGGTAATCAATAGCTAAAATCCTAGGTTCATACCCATAAAGAGCTAAAAATGGAGTAGTTTTAATAGTTGAATGGTAGTTAGTGTTATACCAAAATTCCGCAAGTGCTAACCATTGAGCCCATGCCTTCGGTTTGTTTAAGGCCATGGCTCGTAAATAGTTCTCTAAACATTGATTCGCACGCTCGGCTTGGCCATCCGATTGGGGATGGTAGGAGGTACTCATGTTGAGTCCTACACCCGCCAACCTAAATAATTCCTTCCAAAAGATGCTTTGGAAGGTGCCATCCCGATCCGATATTATATTTTTGGGTAGCCCATGCAAACGATATATATTATCAAGAAAAAGTTGAGCTACCTTAGTGGCCATGAAAGGATGAGTTAATGATATAAAATGAGCATACTTAGTAAAGCGATCAACCACTACCAATATTGTATCCTTACCCATGGACTTAGGCAAGCCCTCAACAAAATCAAGACTAACACTTTCCCAAGCTTGGCTTGGAATGGGTAACGGTTGAAGCAAACCGGGATAGGCGACATGCTCGTTTTTGGTGCGTTGACATGTATCACACTTACAAATCCAATCACTAAAGCTCTTTTTCATATTAGGCCAATAGAATAAACGTTTTGCTCTTATTAAGGATCCTTGGACACCAGAGTGCCCTCCAATAGGTGAATCATGTAAGGTGTGCATAATTTTAGTTCGCAAGTCCGTGTTTTCACCTATGTAAATACGACCTTTATATCTTAAAATACCGCCATGAAGAGTGAGGGGGCCTTGAACCGAAAATTCAAGGGTGGCGTGGGAAATGAGATCTAGGGCGCGCTTGTCGTTGTCATAACTTGCCTCGACTTCGCATACCCATTGAGGTACCACGCTAGTGAGGACCGAACAAGACCCTAACTCACATTCCTCATCACGTCTAGATAGTGCATACGCGGGCTCTATTTTCCACTCCCTTACGGTACACTATAGAGTAACTAAGGTCCATGAGCTTTGACATACCCTTTTGTTGCAATTGGGTTGTCACACGTTGGTCTAACAAAAATCGTAAGCTAGCGTGATCGGTTTTGATAATGAAATGGTTGTTAAGTAAGTAATGTCGCCATTTTTTGACTGCCATTAGGATTGCCATGAGTTCTTTTTCATAAACCGATAACCCTAAGTGACGAGGACCTAAGGCCTTACTAAGATAAGCTATAGGTCTACCTTCTTGACTCAAAACCGCACCAATACCTACACCACAAGCATCTGTCTCTAGTGTAAAAGGTTTAGTAAAATCGGGGAGAGCTAGGACCGGCGCCAGCACCATAGCATGTTTGAGGGTGTCAAACGCAAGTTGGGCACTCTCATTCCAATGAAATTTCCCTTTAGAAAGTAGGCAATTTAGTGGTTTACTAATTTATCCATAGCCCTTAATAAATTTTCGGTAGTAACCGGTTAAACCTAAGAAACCCCTAAGGCTTTTTAAGCTTTTCGGTAATGGCCAAGCAACCATGGCTTCAATTTTACTAGGGTTCGTAGCTACACCATGTGGGCTAATGATATGTCCTAGGTACTCGACATGGTCAATACCGAACGCACACTTACTTCTTTTAGCATATAATTGATGAGTTCATAGTGTCAAGGACCTCTCCTAAATGTCCAATGTGAGTTTTCATGCTAGGACTATATACCAAAATATCATCAAAAAAGACTAAAACAAATTTACGAAGGAAAGAAGAGAAGACCTCATTCATTAAAGCTTGAAAAGTGGCCGGTGCATTGGTGAGTCCAAAAGGCATCACCTTGAACTCGTAATGACCTTGATGCATGCGGAAAGCCGTTTTGTGGCGATCCTCATCTCGGACAAGAATTTGATGGTATCCGGCTCTTAAGTCGGTCTTAGAAAATACACGGGCTCCATGCAACTCATCAAGTAAATCATCAATAACGGGGATGGGGAATTTGTCTTTTATCGTTATATGATTAAGTTGTCTATAATCAACACAAAAACGATAAGTGCCATCCTTCTTACGTACTAGCAAAATGGGTGAAGCAAATGGGCTACGACTAGGTTGAATTATAGAAGAGGAAAGCATTTCCTTAACTTGTTTTTCAATTTCATTCTTTTGACTATGAGGGTAGCGATAGGGTCTTATAGATACGGTTTTAGCGTCGGGTTGGGTGGGAATAGCATGATCATCGGCTCGGTTAGGTGGTAGTGTCCTAGGAACATCAAATACATCCTCATATGTTTTAAGCATAGGCTCAAGGTCCGGATGGGCATAAGTTGCTTTTTCTTCACTTCCAATAGCCAAAAATAAGTGACCTACTAAACTATGAACTTTCTTTTTAAGAAACCGTGTTAGGCCTTTCTCGGACATAGCATGTAAGGTCGCATTATCGGATGTGCCTTGCAAGTGAATAGGTTGTCCATCCTTAAAACATGAGAATTTAAGGTTAGTAAAATCAAAAGTAACCGGGCCATACCTTTGTAGCCAATCCACGCCTAAGACCATGTCACTTCCTCTTAAGTCAAGTACTCGTAAGTCATCGGAAAAGATGTTACCTTGCACTTTCCACTTCAATGTTGGACATTTTTGGTAGCTCACCAAGTTTTCCCCATTGGCAACCGTCACCGTCATCACTACGATAAGCACAGTGTCGAGCTTGAGCTCTTGAACAACGCTTGTGTCCAAGAAACTGTTGGTACTTCCGCTATTGACTAAGATCGTGATAGGCCTTTTCTTGATTGAGCCCTTCAACCTTAATGTGTTGTGGGTGATGCGTCCGGACAAGGCATTCAAAGAGATCTCCGCTATCGAGTTCATCATCCACTTCCTCTTGGCCTTCCATACTTTGGAGCTTGTTTTTGCATACATGGCCTGGAAAATATCGTTCATGACAACGATAGCATTGTCCAGGGTCTCGCCTAGGTACGTTAGGCGCTGTCATGGTGCTAGGCGCTGGTCTCGAAGGCACGGCCTGGGACGCGCCAGCAGGGGCCTGGGCACTGGACTGGACAGGGCCTGCTGGGCTTGACTGGAACGAGGACCGAGCTCGGGACCCATACAGTTGCTGCTGCTTGTATGAGGGTCTAGGGACCGTGGCACCCTTAATCTCCGCAATAGTGATTTCTTGAAGTTTTGCTTGCTCAATTGCGGAATTCATATCGGATGGACGGTGGGCTTTAACAGTAGCCCGGATTGCGGGCTTTAAACCCCTAATAAAACTCAAGACATAATAGGATTCACTTAGGTTGTGATGATAAATCATCATCCAACTCGAAATTCCTCAAAACGGACCTCATATTCCTCCACGGTACCGGTTTGAGTAGTTTTATTAAATTGTTTCACCACATCTTGTAAAAATTTATCCCCAAACCGTTTACATAATTCGTCTATAAAAATTGCCAAGTCATAACCATGTTACTTAATTCTAGAGCATGGAACCAAATGTCACCATACTCATGTAAGTATGAAGAAGCAATGTTAACCCAGTCCTCAACCGGAGTTTGGTACCAACGAAAGTATTTTAAACATTTACGTATCCAAACTCTAGGATTCTTACCATTGAATGTTGGGAGATCAATATTTAAGTTGTGATGGGAGGACCATGATCGTGTACTAAATTCATTGCGGCTATGATCACCATCTTCGGATCTCTGTTGGTGCCTTATTTCTCTTGGCTCAGGCACACGGATAGGAGGAGGTGGTGGGGGTGGTGGTGGTAAAATTCCTGAACCACCCATGTGCATATAGTTACCCGATCCAACTTGCTCACCATGCGTTGCAACATCGGGTGCGGCCACAGGAACACTTTCAGGTCGCTTCTCTTGGTTCATCAAGATCCGATTCATGGTCTCAGCCAAGGATGCCATTGAAGCTTCGAACCCACGTTGGCTACGTCCAATGCCCGTGACCTCAGTGGCCAAGTTGTCCACTGATGCCTTCAAACCGTCGCTCACCACGTTTTGGTCTCGGACCAACGTGTCAAGCCTATCCAATCTTCTTTCAATAGCCATAATTTTCTCTTGTGAACCGGAAGTCTCCTCAGATGAAGACATATTATTGGAAGCTCCATTGTTTCTTGTAATCACCAGTTTTGAAATCGCAACGTGCTCTGATGCCAATTTCTCACAGCCTTGCGGATGTGACAGCCAAAGTTCAAGACTTGGGCCCGAATGAAAGAGAGGTTAGGTGAGAAAAGAAAGAGAAATAGAGTTTAGATGAGAGAAAAAATTAGAGTAAGTTGAGAGAGAAGTAGAGTAAGATGAGAATTAAGAGAATTAGATGAGAAATGAAAGAGATATTTCATTAATTGTCAATTGATAATTACAAATGAATACAAAATACCTATTTATAGAAATACAAGAATTACTAAAAATAATACTAAATACATCAATTAAATCTAGATAATATCTTGAAAATATTCCCTAACGGCTAGTAGGGGAGCGGGCCTCTAACGGCTAGTACAGGTTGGATCTAGGAGAGCGCCCAGGCACGGGCTCAGGAGCGACACAGCACTGGGGAAGGAGGCTGGGGACGCAGGCTGACATGGGACTGGGGTGCGACTGGGGCGCGAACTGGCACGACACTGGACACTGTCTGGACACGAACTGGGCAGCGACCTGGGACAGCACCTTGACAAGCACAAATCACGGACATGCTCATATCTAGACAAAGTAAAGGAAAACCGAGAGTGTCATGACCATGACACACTTTTTATGAAAGTACTTTTATAGAAAGTGTTGTTTCAAATAAGCAATTTGTGTTTGGCACAATTTGTAAAGAAGTGTTTACGGTACTGTTGTTAGTGTTTAGCTAATGTTTAAGAAAAGTGTTTTTTCAATCAAATTATTAGAAAATACATTAACACAAGTCATTTGTAATTGCAAAAAATTACCAAAAAATGATTCCAAATATTTAACATATATTTTAAATATTTAAACATCTTTTTGTTATTTGAAATATTTCTTTAATACATAAATATTCTTTTAATATTTTTTCAATATTTTAAAAATATTTGACTTATTTTTTAAAAGTTTAAAATATTTTTCAATATTCAAATTTTTTAAAATATCTTAAATTTTTTATTAATTTTTTTTTTTTACATATTTAACATATTTTTTAATATATAAAGTATTTTTCTAATTTATAAAGGTTTTTTAAATATATAACCAAGTTTTAAAATACATTACCAAATTTCAAGATATATGAACCGAGTTTTTTTAATTGTTTAATTTCTGCTTCTGTTTTGCGTAGAAGGACAAGAATCAAGTTTCTACTTCTTAAAAGCATAAAACAACTTCTAATTGTAATAAAAAAATGCTTTTTCATTTTGGCCAAACACCCCAAAAATTACAAAAAAGTATATTTTTTAAAAAAAAGTACTTTTTCCCCAGATTAAACAATCCCAAACAGTCCTTAAGTATATAAGCCCTTATTCATGATGTAGGTATATCTAAATCCAATCCGCTAAGAAAACGTAACTTTGCGCATATTTTATATGGGGTTAAATTTTAGGGATAACTATTTCCAATGCAAATTTAAATAGAATAACCATTACCTCATTAAAAAGTTCTCTTTTCACTTTGGTATGGGTGCGACATAAACTAGAGCAACGATGGACAACGAGCAACGATTAGCAGTGATGGGGGGCGGTACAAGTAGCGATTTGTGGTCGTGAGGAGCGTCAATGTATGGTTGATGGTTGGACCGGCATCGATGGACGATGCGATGACAGCGATGGTTGTGATGACGAACAGTGGTGGGTGGTGGCAAAGCTGGCTGCTGCTCTTCTCTCTAAGAGTTAGGGTCCTGCCGCGTGGCGAAGCCGGCTGGATACAGGCCGTGGAACTGTCTTCAGTGGACAATGCGACGGCAACGATGGGCTGTGACGACGAACTGCGATGGGCGGTGGCAAAGCTGGCCACTTCTCTTCTTTATAATAGCTAGGGTTGCGCCGCATGGCGAAGCTAGTCGGTGATAGGCGGCTGAAGTTGCGTCGGTGGACGACAGCCATGGGCCATGATGAAGAAAGTCAGTGGGTGGTGGCGATGAATCGCGGTGGGCAAAGAATAGCTAAGGTTTTGGATTACAAAACTTTTCATAAATTTGGTATTTTGAGCTTTGCACAACCCCACCACCTTTTTCCTTTTCTCTGACGCCTTGTTGGATTCCTCTGTCCGTACCACCCGGATAATACTAGCAAAGCTCTCATCAATGTGTGTTGATCTTACAAAGGAGGGAGGCTCAAAACTCGACGGGTACTTAGACTAAGAGGACCTTAAGTAATTAGCACTTACAGCATCTCAAGCTTGGTTCTCTTGAGAAGATGTCTGATCTTGATGCCCAGTTGATTCGGCTAAATCTTTCAAGATCCATGGTAAGAGAAGAGGAAGGTGTTGGTTTACTCGAGCTTCCTGGACTGATGATTGAGTAACAGGCTGGGGGAAGAGATGTAGAAGGGACGGGCAAGGACAATGACAACCCAAAGCCCGTTTCCCGATACACTGGCCATCAACATGGAGTGAAATTGGCCCAAACGTTGCCCATCTCACAAGATGATTAACTAACTTTGAACAGGGTACTAGAGAGTACCCACAAACGCCCATAACAACTGTTGTCTGCTCACGTAGGGGGCGAACCTCTGACAGAAGTGATACAGGAGTGTTGCAAGCTCTTTCACCTTGTACATGCCAAGAAGATATAGCTTGTTTCCTATTTAATATGGCAGAGGCGTCAAGGACGATGACTTAGGAAAGTAGTTTGGGATCAATTCTGAATTACCCTCTTTGTCAAAATATCATGCAAGATCCCATGCTAAATTGAACTTGAACCATCTATTAATGTGGAGCCTGTATTAATAAGAAACCTAGCTATATCTAGACATCTCATTGCAAAAGTCCTGGCATCCATTCAATGAACGTCCTCTAGATCTTAGCAAGATCGGTAGAACATTCCTTTGACCAGCACTGGACTGGAAATTCATGGATCTCAATCCACACTCTTTTGCTTAAGAAGTCAAGGATCTGGCCTGAATATTTATACGCCTTTTTGAATTTACAGAGCAGTATTTCTTTTCGAGTTTGAGATAGGATTCCAAGGAGTCAGTAGATTCGCAAGTCAAGACAAAGATGTTTGGGGTTAACCCTCTGGAGACCAAACATTAAAGGTTATTCTCCATGATAAACGTGAGGACATTATCTAAAGCATCATCCTCAAACAAGTGCACAATTGTTGACCCGTTCAATCAGGCCTCCATACACTTGTTGGTGTTTGTTTAATAACAAAGATAATCTGTAATGTAAAGAGTAAACTACAAAAAAAAACTCCTACCTTTTGCTAAAAATATAAAACCTCCTTCACACATTAAAAATCCAACACTTTACCCCAATGTTAAGTTGACTGTTAAATCGATTCTGCATTTTCATTTTGCCCTCAAAAGTGTGGGGGTAAAATGTTTGATCCCACTATTATGAGAGAGTTTTCTTTTTTTAGGTAAATATGGAGAGGATATCTATTTGGAGGTAATTCTACAATTACCCAAAAAAAAAAAAAAACACTCTTTTAATTAACTATAATAATGATATTATAAATTTACAGATCGAGAAAATACTGTTAAAACTTCATCAAGTCACTATGGAAAGCCATTTAGAACACATTATGTACACCCACCATTTGTTTAGGGAGAAAAACATATTCTCAGAATTAATTTTCCCCTTTTTCCATTATTTGGCATGCTCTTTCTTACGGAAAAGGCTTTCCGAAGGAAAAATTTTTCCTTCAAACTGAAGAAAATTACTTCCCGTTTAAATGAGAAAAGTCATCATTCCAAGCGATCTAAAAAATTTTGAAGGTATATATCGGTCTGAATATGGATCAGACCAAAATTGGCTAGAGGGATCTTAGATCACTAGAGGTAATAATATCAAACAAGGATTGGACAAAGAATGATTGGTCAGCTCCAAATCTTGGAGTGAGTTACATAGTTTCATTTGATTTTCGTTCCTAACTGATACTTTATATTTAAAAGATCTTCATTGCTTCATGTTATGATACAACAACAACAACAACAAAAAAAAAACCCAGTGCCACAAAGAGCTCCCACATAAGCAGCGTCCGAGGGGGTAGATGTAGGCAGCCTTCCCCCTTCCAGGAGCTACCCTGAAGGGAGGCTACTTCCGAGGACCCCCAACCTGATACGCCACCCTACTGTAAGCCGCTACATCTGCTACCCCTATACTAGTCTTCCATTGTGCTTTATCTAAGGCCATCTCCTCCCGAAGGTTTAGGTGGGTGAAGCCTTGTCTGATCGTCTCCAGCCATCTCTTCTTTGGCTTGCTTCATGATATGATGAATACTATAATTGAAAAATAATGTTTGTATCAAACCAAGCACCAAAAAATTATTCATAAATTATAGGTTTTTTTTTTTCTTTTTTTGAAAATGCTTTATTTTGATATATATATATATATATATATATATGAAAATTATCACTTAAGTACCTAAGGTTTAACGAGAGATGGCAATAGGGCAGGTAAAACCCGCTACCCGAGGATACCCACCCAAAGGGTGTAGGTGAGGCGGGTAGCAAGTACAGGTTGGATGTACCTGCCTTGTACCCGCCACGGGTAAGGGGCGGGTACGGGAATAGTGTTGTACCCATCCCGCCTTATACCCACCATACCCGCTTTATTTTATATTTAGTTAACTTTCAAAATAAAAATAAAAATTTAAATTCAATTATCTAAAATATTTATTAATATTATAAAAAAAAATATAATTGTATTTTTAAGAATAGTATTACAACAACAACAAACACAGTGCCTTAAGGGCTCCCGCATATACAGGGTCTGAGAGGGGTGGGATGTACGTAGTCTTACCCCTTTAGGGCGTTACCCTAAAGGGAGGCTGTGTCTGAGGACACCTGACCTGAAAGAATAAAGGCATACAAGTATACAAGCATACAAGCATAAAAGCATACAAGCAATTTTTAAGAATAGTATTAAATAATTAATACAGGCAAGTATGAATAATAATTTTGTACTCATATTAGGGCAGGTACAGGGCGAGTCATGGATACCCATTGGATATCCACATGCAACGAGGCGGGTATGGGTATCCACTTCATATCCATGGCGAATAATAGAGTGGGTATGGTATGGATTTGGGTGGTGGGTACAGGCATGGAGAAGGCATCCCCCGTACCGCCCAGCCCCATCTCGCCCCATTGCCATCCCTAGGTTTAACCATTCATCACCTAAATACCATGACTTTTTAATCTATACAATAGGATACCTTGAGGTTCAAACATTTTATTCCTTAGGTAGCTTGAATTTTTAAAATTTTATCAATTAAATACCTTGTGTTAGAATTCGATAGATTTTTGTTACAAAATGCTAAAATGAAAGATGATTCCACGCGACAATATATCGGTATATTCATTAGAATTGGATGACTTTTTGCTTAAAAATGCTAATATGGCACATAATTTCGACCATATTTAGGTTGTTTACATTAACTTTCAATGATAAGTTTACCATAATTTGCTACATAACACAAGTTAGAAATATTATCATAATTATGTACTACATTAGTATTTTTGTATACATTGGTCAAATTTTACAAAAATGTCAAATTTTGACATAAAGTATCTAGATAATAAAATATTAAAACTTCAGGGTATCATTATATATATTAAAATGTCAGGGTAGATGACAAATGTTCAAATCTCAAAATACCTTAGTAATTATTTCTCTATTTTTTTTTTATCAAACGATAATTTTTTTCACAATCAGACGAAGCCTAAATAACTTCAAAAATATTATATTGCTACTTATATTGTCCTATTACTAGATATAAGATAGATGGTAGAAGACGCTTTCCTTCAAAACAAATAAGGAATATTATAAGGTAAAAACATCCTGCTTATGCGGGAGCCCTTAGAGGCAATGGGATTGTTGTTGTTGTTGTTGTTATAAGGTAAAAACATGTTTTCGGGAAATTTCATTGTCCTTAGAAAACCTTTTTGATGGAAAACCTTGTTAAAGGAAAATGTTTTTTTCTGAAGAGTACTTCCCCCTTACCAAACGGTGCCCGGAAATAAAAAAGAAGGGGGGGAGGGGGGCCTACACGGAAAGCAACCGCAAAATAATCTCCTGAAACATGGACAAGCATCAATGTACTTGCTACAAAGTCCAACGGCAACGTTTGCCCAAGCTGCAATGATAAAAAAAGAGCATGATTTTGTCCACAAAAGCGAGAGAAAGAAAAGCAATGAAGCTCCAAACGATCTAGAGTCTTAACAGGTTGCTTACCCACGTCGTTCATGTTACAATTTCATTTTAATACAGAAGTGGGGTTCGAGATACAAACCTAAAACCTCTGTTCTAGAGCCTCAACCTCGTTAAAACTTCATCTTCACACGGACATTCCAACATCACAATCCAGACTGTAGCAACCGCGGATTGTTCACAGGACAACAGATGCTGCAAATCCTAAGCATGGAATTGAAAATGTCAGTCGCATAGGAACCCAAGAAATTCATAACCGTATTACTTGTTTATTATCGCTCATATGGTATCATTTTCTGTTCCATATTTTGGATTTTGAGAAACCAAAAACCATATAATGGACCAACATTTCTTATTTTTTATTTTCTTTTTTTGTTTCAGTTCTTTCCTAAGCCTTTTACAAACTGAAACAAATCCACTACTCGGTTTTGGTTTCTCAAAGTCCAAAATCATAAAACAGAATATGACACTAAATGAGCCATAAAAGTTGTTCTAATGATCAGTTAGACAAGCTGTAGAAACTATGCTTCTGATTTAAATGCAAGCTACTCCTGAGCACCAGAGCACCGTTTGTAAAAGGGAAAATGTGCATAACAAAAACAAAGTAAAGACATTCAATTGAGAGCTGGTATGCATTTGTTCCATGCTATGTTACCCAGACTGTCACGGATTGAGTCACGGATATGATGTCTCGGTCAGACAGCTCATGACAAGGGGTATTTTTGTTATGTTGTTAGCTTAGCTTTACTATAAATAGCCTTATAATCTCTTGTAATGAGATATCAAATGTCATAATCAAATTCATTTTACTTTCTCACCTCTTACTTTCTCTCTCTAACTCTCTCATCCCCAATTCTTCTAATTCTTTCTCATCTCATACTCTAATTCTCTCTCTCATCTAAACTCTAATTCACTTTCTCATCTGTCACGATCTTAGGTTCGTGACAAATTGGTATCAAAGCTCATTCCGATTCAACTCAGTGAATACGAAGGGTTGTGATGTTCACAATTCAAGAATTAAAGTTCTTGATTTTTTTGATTGAATTCCGTTCCTCGTCAACAAGTTGATTGCAAACATGGCGAAAAATAAGGAGGAACAGTCAAGGATTAACGAAGAATTGCAATCCTCGATTGATTCGCTTTTAGAAAAGACGAATAAATTGCTAGTGTGAATGGGTATCACACAACCATTATTTTCAAATTTGGAATGTGAAACGGGTCCAAATTCGAAGTTGGATTCAATTATAAAAATGGTACCTGAACGTCCACCACAATCTCAAAAATTGTGTTGTGATGACGTGGCAATACCAATGTTGGTCAAGATTCAAGAAACCTTTGATCCCACCAAGAAACATAACCGCCTAATCAAGAATGCAGTTCCACGTTCAAAACCCACAAAAAAAATTTCAGCTTTCAAATCACGGCAACCAGGTAACGGTGTGAGGAATTCACAAAAAAGTTCGGTAGCTTGCGAAAGAACACCATCAGCCAAGACTTCTTCAAATTCGGTTCAGTTATGCTACTGTAAAAAGGAATCAGGTTGAATGGTTTCAATAAGAAAGCAAAGAAAACTCGAACATGTGAGCGTTTTCCTAGAACCGAGATTGGTACAAGAAGCACAACATGCCTACCCCTATTTTTTCAAGAATGTTTAATCCTTAGAGACAAGGATTATTTTGTCAACCCAGAAATAGCGGGCATGTACTTGGGGGGTCGGTGGGTTGGCATACCGAAGGGAATCAGTTAGCAACATGGATAACCACCGTTATGGATAGAGGTTGTTATAGGTATACATAATAGCTTAGTACTTGTTATATGATATTTTAGGTTGTCAAACAATTAGTTAGGATTGTTATTATGATTTAGTAGTTTGTTAAAAGAATTAATAGTTGCTACCTGTATTAGTTAGGTTGTCATGTAGCTAGTTAGGAGTTTATTTTGATGTATTAGGATTTTTTTTTTTTTTTTGGGGGGGTCAAAAGATGTATTAGGATTTGCTCAATGTGTAGTAGTTAGTAGCGATGTATTAGTAGATAATTGATGTAATACGTGGGTATAGTTCATCTACCTTTCCTCGTTCACATCGACACTTCTATGAAGATACGGAAAGACAACGGCTAGAGATTTCTGACCAAGATTCAAGAATTCCATCCTTGAGGACAAGGATGGTTTGAAGGGGTGGGAAATGTCACGGATATGATGTCTCGATCAAACGGGTCATGACAAGGGGTGTTCCTGTTATGTTGTTAGCTTAGCTTTACTATAAATAGCCTTATAATCTCTTGTAAAGAGGATATCAAATGTAATAATAAAATTCATTGTACTTTCTTATCTCATACTCTAATTCTCTCTCTCATCTAAACTCTAATTCATTTTCTCATCCGTCACGATCTTAGGTTCGTGACACAGACTCAGCAATTTGGGATGAAATACCAGGGTCAACACAACATTACTTTGTATAGGTATAAAATCCATGCAGAACACGGAAAAATCATATCTAAATCAAGAGAGAAAGCAAGAGGGAGAAGACTGAAAAGTAAGCATATAGAAAGGCACTGTTATATAAATTGTCGTAATTATTAAAACATTACAATAAACTAATAAGTTACAAATGGCAAATAATTAGAGAAATTTGGAGTTATTTAGAATTTAGAAATACAGAATTTTTCAATTTTCTTGAAACTAAAAAAACTGGAAAAGTTATCCAAAAACCCAATTTTGCAATTGGAGAATTTGGAAAATAGTTTTCTAGTTTTTCCTGTTCTTTTGGTAAACTTAACATTGTTTTCCAAAACTTTCCACCTCAATGTTTTCCAATTTGCCCCTATTTTCTACAGATGTTTTCATGTTCTCTTTTTCTCAGCTTCTTTCCCCTTCTTCACTCCACCCTTCTTCTCTATTTTTCTTCACTGCAGCCTTCTCTCTATTTCTTCAACCCGAAACTTTTCTTTCCCTTTCTCTCACGCATTGCCATCAGGCATTATAAGTAGATGGTCCACGTGTTAAAATTGTGTATTCCAAAGTAGTATTTGTACCGAAACCGATAAATAAATTTTACACATCAGACATACTCAAACCTGTCATTTTCGGATCGGATCCCTAATTTTTCAATTAGGGTTCAGATTGGATTATCAAGATTTCGGATTTACGGGTGTTATGTCTATAATTTTCAATTTTCAGACATTTTGAAAACTAGGATCAATTGAACGCATTAGAAAACTGCCAAATGATTTTCAACTCTTAAACATATTTTGCAAATGGAAAATGAAAAAGGCAAGCCAGACATGAAAAGGAAAGTTGTTTTCCGTTTTTCAACATGGACTTTATATTTTGAGATGGATTGCCCACATTCCAAAACACAAAATTTGGGCTCCTTTAGCTGTGTCCCATACTTAGGTGCCTGATGAGCTCATGGTGTTGGTGCAGTGGTTTGACTCCCAACCTCCAAGCAAAAGGTCTTGCATTCAAAGCTCATCACCCCCATCCCCAAGTGTTAGTTCCCTTCTTTAAGGAAGTTGTACTCTCCTTACCATTTTACCAATGGTGAAAAAAAAAAATGAAAAAAAAAAAAAAAACTCAGTCGCCTGGCGATATAAGTCCCATGCTACACCCTGACGGGCCTTCTTATGTAGCACTGATGACTTTGACACAGCTCTGACTGGTGATTAGTACTATTTTCAGCATAAGTTACAAAATCTGGTTGTGGGCCAAAATAATTCATCTATGAAGTTGTCGTACTATCTGCAACACAAGCAGGAAACCTTGTCTATTCAAGCAAAATATTTTAGAGGAAAGCTGGGGAAGAGGAAACAAAATGCAGGCATTCACATACACACACGATTGTTGTCTAAGATTTTTCTATTTTTCTTATCTAATTTGAATTGTCTAAGTATTATACCAACATTCAAGTACCATTATATGACATGGTATTTTGGGTCAAAATAGAGAGTCAAAGTAATCATCTCCAAAGGAAGCCTGCTTTCACAAAAGTATGAAGGCAAAACTAAAGCGGAAGCCTTCTGCAAATCAATCTTTCAACTGAAATCCGAGCTAAGAAGAGCTTCAGGCAGGAAGTTACTCACTTTATGTACTGCTTGCTGTAGCTACAGGTCACTATAATTACGCCAAACCGCACGAAATTCCTCACGGAAGGTGTTCAAACGTGCTTTCAAGTTGGGAGTTCTAAAGCTTGCATGGAGGATAGTAGCTGAGAGAAAGAGAACAGAAAATAAACACCTGTTACAAAGCATGCATTGAAGATAGGGAAATTATCACTTAGGGACCCTGAGGTTTGAACATTTATCACTTAGGTATCCTGACATTTCAATACATACAATGAGGGGCCTTGAGTTTTAGACATTTTATTAATTTACCCGTAAGTTTTAAAATTTTACCAATCAGGTATCCTTTGGTCAAAAATCCGATAGATTTTCGTTAGAAAATGCTAAAACTGAACATAATGTCAACAATATATAAGTATTTTCATTAGAATTTGATGATTTTTTGCCAAAAATTGCAAAAATGACACATAATTATGATAATTTTTGGGTGGTCTACATCAACATTAGGTGATTATTTTATCACAATTCGCTAAATTTTTTATGAAAACAATGGCACTAACTTATATATATTATGGTATTCATGTATTACATCAACATATTTTGCATAAAATTGATTTAGATTCCTACAAAAATTCATCAAATTCCATCATAGTGTACCTAAGTGATAAAATATTTAAACCTCAGGGTACCCCATTGTATATATTGAAACGTCAGGGTACCTAAGTGATAAATGCTTAACCCTCAGGGTATCTAAGTGATAATTTCCCATGAAGATATAATAGACATCAACGAAGAGCAAAGATTACCAATAAGGCCAATAGCAAACGCCAATAGCACAGTCAGGAGACCACAAGAGACAAACCAAAGGATGAAACTCACTGAAAAGAGAGGAATAGAAAAGAAAAGAGAATTAGCACTTTGATCGGAACATCCCCTAACAAACTGATTAGTTGTCATTGACAAAACTGCAACAGCGTAAGAGAGAACTGAATTAAAGCTAGGATGTACCAGTAGAGAAGATGAGGACGAATACCCTCCGAGGCCGTCCGCAGATGTATATTGGCCTTTTAGCAGAAGGACGTCCTCGGATCACAGGCCTGCATTATGTAAATGGTTCAGAAGGCAGAAACACAAATACTTGAGGAACCAACTATATGGTGAACGGACTCACGTGAGTGGAGGTCTCATCTTCGCTGCCAGATGTGGAGAGAACTGTCTCACAGTCCGAGTTACCTTCTCACTAAACGTACCTGCAAAGCTGGAGAAAAGGGCCAAGGAAACATTAATCACAGATGAGGTTATTTTTGGGAAAAGACTGATTGGAATCCATGAATGGAATAGATCGGAAGAAGAGATGACCCTCTATAGAAACAAAAAATAATTGTCGTCTTCCCTTTCATTTTTCCTTTTCATCTCCAGTTTTCCTTTTCCATTTTCTTTAGAAAACACATTTAGCAAGGGAAAATTGGTAATAGTTTTCCAAGATGGTTCCTATCCTTTTTTTCTCATTTTCTAATAAAAAAATTAAAGGAACAAGTAATACCCTAAATCTAAAATCCCGACAATTTAGGACAACCTATCCGAAAATGACGGATTCAAGTACATCAAATCCATACATATTCAAATGTCGGTCGGGTACAAATACCGCTTTGGGAGTTTTTTTAAGGTTACAAATTTGGTTATTGGACAGACACTTATATATACAAATTATACTTAGCTATACAAATTATTCACTCTTAATGCTCAATCAAATGCAAAGAAAATGAGTAATTTATTGTTAAAATAGAATACGGAAAACATGGGTGAAAACAGACCCTGCATTAGTGGGAGCCCTTGAGGCACTGGGTTTGTTGTTATTGTATGGGTGAAAACAGAATGAAATTGTTGTCCAACTTTACTAATCAAAATTGAAAAACTGGAAAAATATTTTCCAACTTCTCCAATCGTAAAGTTGGCCTTTTGAGCAACTTCTCCAGTTTTCTATTTTCCATGAAATATATTCCAAGAAACACTTAAAATTCTCTGTTTCTAAACAGACCCCTTGTCTTCTAGAGCACATTTCACCAACTACAATCGTTTCTAGAGAAGAAAAAGAACACTTATTGACCTGTATTCAGATTTACTGCATGGGATAAATGAATAGTTGAAGATGATGAAATTTGATGCCTAGTAAGAAGTTGGTGGGAAAATGTACAAGACGCATTAAAGCCATGATGTTAACAGATTCCAAAAAATTTCAGTCTGCCCCTTTTGGTTTTCCGTTTGCTTTCATAATTCTATGAGGTTTGATGAAGTCTTTCCTAAGGAAATTTCGGGGTAAATCAACGTTAAGATTGGTGGAAGGGAAATACAAATGTTAAAGTCAAAATGGTCTCTTTGGAGGTAGCTGTATCAAAAACTTACCAATACCTCAAGCTAGGGGTGGAAAATAGGCCAGTACAGGAACATGGACCACAAACGGGAACAGTCAATTTTGACCCATTTACCCCATATGACCTTCATAAGTGGCAACCTGTACCCAATCAACTTAATAATTGCTTCCCGGCCTCTTGCTCCATAAAACTTATATTTATGTGTGTAGCATAAAACTAAATACAAATTGACCTCAAGGCTCATGCTGCCTCTTGTTCAATGTACCCTCAATGATCAAATGAGCTCATTTATAACCCGATACACTTATGAAGGGACGGATATGGATTGATTATCACAAAGTTACCTTGATCTTCATGCTGCCTAAAATTACCTCTCACAGATAAAGATACATGGACTCAAGTGTAACGCTAGGCCACTTCAAATAGGAAAAGAAAAGGTAGAAAAATCTTGGAACATATCTGTTCTGACCTCTAAACACATTCGAGTCCAATTCTCTTACACAAGTCTAGGTAATGTAGCATAAATATGAGATAGAGATTAAGCAACCCTGTGCCTAATCGAGGGGTTCCTGAGCATCCCTGTGTTTAGGAGGATGGTTGAACAGCCTTGTGTCCAACCAACTAAGTATCCCTATACTTAGTTTTAAGCAGCCCTGTGCTTAAGAAAATAGAAAAGAACTAAATTTTTATTCAATAGTATAATGATCTGCCTTTAGGCTTTGTTTACATCGGTATTTATAGAAAACAAATTAGAATCTTAAGTCAGGATAAGCTCTTAAATGGATAATAACAAAGAAAGCTAATAAAATCCAACTCTATCCTAAAATAATCCTAACTAATGATATATTCTAAAATAATCCTAACTAATAATATATTCTAAAACACAGATTTTACAACAATTCAAATTCCTAATAATTATCCTAAATCTCCATCTTGATCCTTTCTCCTCTATCTCTATCATTCTCCCCTGGTTGCAAAAAACTCGACCTCGAGTTTTGTAATGGTGTAGGATGAATTGAATGAAATACCAAAAGAACAACTTCAAGGCGAAACACAACAGAGCAAATTGACCCTTTTCAATCTTCTCCAATTGATGTAGCATTATGATCAAGGAATGAGTGTGTTAATCAAAATAAGTGTCATCAGGATTAATGAAGTCAATATGCTCAACCTCATTCACAATCATCTGATCTTTAGCTAGAACTACCCTATTGCAATCATCCTCCTCCACTGGTTGAAGGATGTGATGCTCCTCTGCATTGATTCGTCGCTCGGGTTCCTCATTTGCATTAGTTAGTTCCTTAAGATCAACTGTAACTTCTTCAAAATCAGGCTCTTCTAGGGGTTCAGTTGTAATAGGCACAACTGGATATTTGTTACCAACAACCTTACTATATTCATCCAAGGAAATTCCACAAAATTCCACCAACTAAGCAAAGCACGGTTTAAATCTTTCGACAGTTCTTTAGATTACCCCTTTTGCAAGCCTTCGAGTAATAGATAAGACTTTGTTATTGCCCTTCTTAATAATCTCTAAAATACATAACAGTAGCTCGAGCAATACATCATCACTATCATTTAAGATCAATGTCATAATCATCTCCATAAAAGAAAACACGGTGCCATCATCAAAGTACCTTATCGATTTAAAGAAGTGTTGAAACATCTCCAGGATCAAGGCATCACATTTAAGATCTAAAATCATCAAACAAGATCTAGAAAGTGCCATAATTTCGAGAATCCTGACTCTCTTGTTGTAGGATTTGTTAGACATGTCAAGTAATTTCTCAAAAGAAGACACAATCAATTGAAATACCTCTACCATTTGATCATCATCATAAGGTGCATCTGGAGTTGTAATCCTTATAATTTCGCTAAGGCAGGCAGCAACTGCAACCTTTATATCGGGATCTTGATGTCTCAATAGTTGGTCACTCACTAATGCTTTCATTAATGGAGAAAGTGCATCTTTCATGGACTTCGTTGACGACACTTCTACTTTGACAAGACATGCTAAAGTCATATTAAGTAACGGGAGAAGCTCATTGTCTGAATCTGGAGGGCTAGTAAGAAGTCGATTTCCGGTGGTTTCGAGATTTTTCTCTAACTTAATTATCGCTCTCTCTAATATTAGGTATATATCTTAACTAAAAAAGAAATCCCTTTAAGTTAAAATCAGCAAGTAGGTCTAAAATCTGGGAAATACTAGATGACCTAACCTTCTCAACCCAAAATAGCCAAGATTGGGGTTTGTGATGGAGACAGGGAACATAAACACCACCAGCTGTGAAGGGAGTTATGCGGCAGCAGCTGGCACCTTGGTGGCGAGTGTCTGCGGTGGTAGTGATGAACAAGTAGTGTGACAAGGGGGCATTTAAGTCAACGAGTCAAGAATAGGGGTCGACATAAGTTGACCACTGGTAAGGTCGAGAACAATTTTAGGGTTTTAGTTTGGTAGGGTAGAATTTGTGGAGCTTTGAAATCGAAGGTCAATTTTTGGACCTAGGGTTTGATAGGTGCACTGGTGATCTCCAGGTGATAGTGTTGGCTAGGATTTAGGCCTGCGGTGGGTTCGGTAGGTGGTTTTTGGGCTTCAGGTGTAGGTTTTTGATGAGGGTCTAGGCTAGTGGCTGGTTTCGAGTGGTCAACTTAGGTCGACGGCTAGTCTAGGGTGGTCTGCTAGGTCAATGGGGGGATCGAGTGGTCGTTTAGGGTCAGAGGGGTGCAAAGGTTGGGCTCGGGTTCCGGCGGGTGGTGGGTTCGAGGGTTGGGTTTTTTTTATTTTTTTAGATCTGACTTTTCCTCTTTTTTTTTGGGGGGGGGGGGGGGGGGGGGGGGGTAGGTTAGCATGGTACAGAAGTGGGTTTTTTTTTTTTTCTTTCTAGAATTGAACGAAAAATAGATGATGGTGGATATGGGGCAATGAAGATTGGAAAGGGGCGACAGTGATGGTGAACAGTGATGGTGGTGGTAGTGGCAACAGAAGCGGTGGATCCGAACTTGCTCTGATACCAATTTGATAGAGATTAAGCAACCCTGTGCCTAATCAAGAGGTTCCTGAGCATCCTTGTGCTTAAGAGGATGGTTGAACAGCCTTGTGTCCAACCAACTAAGTGTCCCCATACTTAGTTTTAAGCAGCCCTATGCTTAAGAAAATAGAAAAGAACTGAATTTTTATTCAATAGTATAATGATCTGCCCTTAGGATTTGTTTACATCCATATTTATAGAAAACAAACTAGAATCTTAAGAACTCTTAAAGGATAATAACAAAGAAAGCTAATAAAATCAAACTCCATCCTAAAATAATCCTAACTAATGATATATTCTAAAATAATCCTAACTAATAATATATTCTAAAAGACAGATTTTACAACAATTCAAATTCCTAATAATTATCCTAAATCTCCATCTTGATCCTTTCTCCTCTATCTCTATCAATATGGCTGCATGTAAAGGCTGTAATTCTAGATTAATACACGAGAAAGTATGATCTCGAGAAAAATATGCTTCTTACTTCAACACTAGATAAGCACAGTGACTGATTGATAACAGAGATCCCGAAGAAAAGTGAAAGAAGAAGCCATCCAATAGTGTTGCTTTTCTTCAGAGTTGGAGAGACTGTAATGTCCAAAGCTGTGTTTTGGAAGAGCACTTTCTTAGTGTTTTGAACGATGTTTTAGTTGTTTAACTAGTCAAACAGTTAAGCTCTGTGTTTGGTAAAAAAAATTAAGACAAACTAATGTGACGACCCCCGAAAATTCTTACTGAACACAAGTGATCCCTACACTTTCAATTTACCACAACTCCCCCACTATACTCTGCAATTGAATACAACTTACCTCCTACACTTTTAATTTTGTAAAATAACCCCTTGAAAACTTTGTTATTACACACAGACTCACCCCCTGATCTTCAAGACTAAATACAACTCACCCCCCTCATATTCCTTTTTTTTTTTTTTTTTTTGGCTCAGACCCTCATATCCAATTTAGCCTCCTAAATTATGATAATCTCATGTACATTCAATTTTAAGAAATGACCCCCTAAACTATGTTGTTAAACATCAATTAGCTATACAGATCAAATTTAATGAGTACATTAAATAAAATGTATTCCATTTTTATCTATTTTTTAAAAAATTAGCCCCCATACTATGTTTTTAACATTAGATAATAAAAAGTAAATTGTGTTTCACTTAGACGTTAAATTTGATGTGTGGGATGATTTGGGTTAAATAAAAAAGTTAAGATGTGAGGAGTGATTTGAGTTAAATAAAATATTTTTAAGAGGTTATTTTTAAAATTGCATTTCAAATGGTGTTTACGTTAAATGTCATACTCTTGGATGCTGCTATTTTTACAAATTAGATAATAAGAATTGAACTGCATGTAATTTAAGCGTTAAATTTGATGTGTATGATGACTTAGGTATAATAAAAATAGTTTAAGGGATTATGTTGTGAAATTAAAGTGCAAAGGTGATAAAATTTAGGAGGTTGCTTTTCCTAATTTGATAATAAGGAGCAAGTTATGTTTAATTTAAGCGCTAAATTTAATGTGTCACATCTAATGAGCAAAGGCAACACACCTGTCATTGAGAAACGCAATGCTAAGGGCCGTCAATGCAGCAGCTACGATAGCCAATGGCCTCCTAAGAAACCCCAGTCCTGCAATTTATGGCACATGAGCAAAATTGCTTATTAAGTTCATTAATTTAAGAAAACAACGTATAAGTATATCAGTTGATTTAGCATACTCACCAAGGATGACAACTATCATGATAAAGTAATTTGTCCGATAGCTGCACTTGCACAAAATTCAAAAGTGACATATTAGTGAGCATCGCAAGCATTCTATCACAGCAATGTATTGAATTGAATTTAATAGAAGAAATCCAGAAAAAGGGGCAACTCTTGCGAGCCTCTATCAGCGCATAAGCTAACAGACAGAGTTATGAAAGGTCAAAAACAGTGCATAAGCAGTTTCAGATCACAAAGGGGGAAAATCAGTACACAAGAAGCGCCGGAATTTTAGGGGGAAAATCCTCCTTTCCTGAACATGTTTAGCTGTTGGATAGACTGAATATTATAATTTCTCTGCGATAGGAACATATGCATGTGCGCAAACAACATTAGATGTACAGGTTTATAACCACTGGAATCCCAGCAAAGGGACACGATATAGGTCAATATTGATTATACCAGGGGAATGATCCAAAATTTGAGACGACACAAACGCAAAATGATCCAACCCGGATAAACCCATCCAAAGTTGACCCAGAACTTAAGATGAATAGAATCTGAAATGATTCAAATTAACCGAAACCCAGCCCTAGTTAACCTACAACCTAGAATGATCCAACCCAATTGACCAAATCCCCAAGATGCCTAAATAGTTACAGAATTACATTTTTCAATTTTTAAATCCTTTGTTGCCCATATAATGAAATTTCAGTTCCATCCTAATTTCAATCACATCAGAATTAGAATTGTGATTACAACTCTACAATCAAATTCTAATTTTATGAGTCAAACGGAGAGAATAGATATACAAAGGGGTAGATACCTTCACAATCAAAATCAAACAATGAACTTAACAGGATAAACTGCAGCGATTTAACAATTTCTTCAAGTGGATCGGAAACATGAATGTCAATCTGGCTACAATAGTCCTAAAATACATGGAACTGGATAAGTACATGCTGACTTTTGGGCTCACCACCAACTAATCTCCTCAAGCCAAGGATATTAATCTGACGAATATTCCAATACTCTCCTTGACAACTTTCTAAGCGTGCAATTAAGATAGCTTTAACACTTTCACATTAATGAAATGAGTAAGTGCACTCAATTTCATTCCATTTGCCAGCTGAAACTGTGATTTAACCAACTAGACATAGAAAGACAGTCTTCCAGTAGTAGAAAGCGAAACTTTAAGCCCTAGACTTCAATTCAATGCATTTTCTATCTAGCACAATTAATGATTGCAACTCTAATCCTCAGTTTGGTTTAGTTTAATAAAGAGCAAAATTAGGAAAAACTATGCAAAACTGTGTAAATCTAGGAATTAGGTGTGTTTGGTTCCCAAAGAGCAGAATCGGGAAAACACAAAGCTAGGCAAAATTGACTAGACCTTCCTTTTGCGTGAGCCCTTGAGGCACTGGAACTGTTGTTGTTGTTGTAGGCAAAATTGAGTGAACTCTAGTTGTTTTACGTTTTCCGGTTTTTCCCTCAAAATAGATGAAAAAAGAGGGCAAAACTAGGGGTGTTCAAATACCGGTCCGGACCGAAAAACCGGACCGGACTAGACCGTACATTCGGTCCAAGACCAGACCGGACCGATTAAATATCGGTCCGGTCCTCGGTCCTTAAAGTGATGGTATTTCGGGTTTCGGTCCAGTCCAGTCCAAACCCGAAAAACCCGGGACCGGACCGAAAACCCGATATAAGTTATAGTATTTACCCCCCCAACCCCCCCCCCCCAATTTTCTCTCTCCTCCTCCCTCCCTCACCCGCACCCCCTTCCCCTTTTCCCTTCCCCTTAACCCTAACCCCAACTCTTCACCGGCAACCACCACGCCACGCCACGCCACGCCACGCCACGCCACCGACCGACAGCTCATTTTCTTTTTGGGTAAATCCCTAATTTTTGTTTAATTTCTTCTTCTTCTAGTATATTATTGAGTTACTTGGGTAATTGTTTTGATTTACATTTTGTTTATTTTAAGCTTGGGTAAATCCCTAATTTTTGTTTAATTTGTTGAATAGTTGTAGTTTTTCTATTAGTTTCCTTTAATGTTTCCCGAAATTAAAAACATGTGGTAAATTCAACTTGTAGTAAAAAAAATAGAAAATGCTAATCGGTCCAAATCGGTCCGGTCCGGTCCGGTCCGGTCCATATGGTAATAGGTCTGGTCCTGGACCGGACCGGTTAAATTCGGTCCGGTCTTCGGTCTCCACACTTGGCAAATTTCGGTCTTCGGTCCGGTCTGGTCCGGTCCGGTTTGGACCGATGAACACCCCTAGGCAAAACTAGGAAAAAGCAAAACTAGACAAAATTGATTAAAATTCTACTTTTTAACTAAGAAAAGTTAGGAAAAACTAATCAATAACCAAACAAGTGAAAACTAGTAGTTTACTAGTTTTGCATTTTTCTTGTTTTCCCTAATATTGCTTTTTCCTAGTTTTGCTCAGTTTTAGTCACTAATTTTCAAATCAAACTGAGGGTAAATGCAAATAAACTTCAGTTCAACTAATCCCATGGAAGAATTAGCTCAGTTGAACTAGTTTCCTTCCCTTACCCTCGGTACCACCGTTATCAATCAGATGCGAAAATATGATGCAATCTACTATCAGAAATAGGCTGAAACTAAAGCAGTAAAGTACAGAAATTAAAAAGACAAAATAGAAATGGCATGATTTTCATTGCTTGGTTTGTTATACAATTCGCTACCTCTATATACAGAGTTTGCCCCCCTCCTCAAGTCGGGCGGCCTGCTCTATTTCTTATTAGAATACTCTATTACTCTCGACTCATATACCTAATCTAGGCACGTATTACAATACAAATCAAAATGAGCAAAACAACGTAGGGACAAAGACCTTGTTTGTTACCAGGAAGTAAACATAGGAAATCGGAATTCAAGGGAAGTGGGCATTTGCCCTATTGTTTGATTACCAGAAAATTGACAGAACATGGAAAGTGAAAATTCCTCAACAATTTTCAGTTCCTTCAAAATACTGGATGTAAGACATTGTTTGATTACAAGGAAGTAAGCGCATGAAACCAAAATTAATGAGTAGTGGGCACTTGCCCTTTTGTTTGGTTACCAGTAAATTGTTGGAAAGTAAAAAATTTCTTAGTAATTCTCAATTCCTTTAAAACACAGAAAATAACTCACCTAATCCCCTAATTCCTTTGTTTTTAACGGCCCCCTAAAAAATTCTACTTTCCATCTTTACAAACAAACACTTTATATGTACTTAGCGGAAATTCGAGACGGGAATTGGATTTCTGACAAATACAGCTTCACTAGGATAAAGAAAGAGAAACATACTAGTAGAGATTGCATTTGAGACGGCTATTCCACTTAGAGTAAGAGCGAGGGATGGTAAATCTAGAGAAGAACTCGGATGGAGGACGAGGTGGAGATGACCAATCCACTTCTCTCAAAGCATCCATCAGATCTTCAGTTGTTACAGTTCCCCAATCCATTTGATCTAAACTGAAATTGAAATTGAATAGTTTGACCTAATAAAACCTTAGATTCGAGGATTCCTCGGTGGAAGGAAAAGCAAGATGTGAGAGACAGGGAGAGAGAGAGGGAGAGAGGGCTTTGTGAGTGGGTCGACTATGGCGATCAAGAAAGTCCTGAAAGTTGCGTATGTGAATGAAGAAGAGATGTGATGAATGAATGAATGAATGAATAAGAGGTCAAAGGGATGAAGAAAGTACAAACATGCTTTTGATGTAAAAAAAGGCAAGGTATATTAAAGGGAAGGAATATAAGATTAAAAAATATGTGTCTGAGCCCGGGTTCGAACCGGGGACCTCTAGTGTGTGAGACTAGCGTGATAACCAACTACACCACCCAGACCTCGTCTTGCTTTTTTCATAAACTATTAAAATTCAAGATTAAATGTTCCTACTCCCATACTCTTCTTAAGAGACTGAGGCTCCGTTAATTTTGATGAAAAAGTAAAATCAGAGAATTAATTTTTCTTTAAAAAAAAAGTTTTTCAAGAAAATATAAATTTTGAGTGGGGTTTTTTGTAATTTGTTTTAAAGAAAAACTAAATTTTTCATTGTAATGTCTTCTTGGATGTTTTTAAAAAATATTTTTCACCAATCATTTTATATCTTATTATAAACAACATAAATAATAATACAACATATATAAAATAGAAAAAATAAAAAAAATTAACTATTAAAGTTGTATAAATTAGGAAAACTATTTCTTAGGTATTTTAAAATTTGAACATTTATCATCTAAATACTCTGTCGTTTTAATATATACAATGAGGTGCCTTAAGATAAGAAATTTATCACTTGTGTATATACTATGTTAAAATCTAGTGAATTTTTATTAAAATTTGACTAATTTCTGCTAAAAAACTGATAAGTTATGATCATATTATTAAAAGGTTGTCCACATTCTAACAAAAATTACTTATTTATTATCAAAAAAAATGTGTCTTGTTAGCATTTTTAGACAAAAAAAATTATCGCATGATGATAGAGGATACATTTAGATTGTTGTTTTCATTTAAAATCTACTAAATTTTGGCAAAAGATACCTAATTCATGATAAAATTTTTAAACTTTAGAGTGCATCATTATATATTACTAAAATATCATAGTACTTATGTAATAAATGCTAAAATATTAAGTCACCTAGATAATTTTCTTATATAATATTATATAAAAATTTAACTTGATTAAAATTATTCTGTCTAATTCTTGTCTGATATTGTGATGTTAAATGTCTACAATCTAGTCTGGTTTATTTCGATTCGATCTAGATTTGCATGATGATTACCGCAAAGGTTTTTAGCCCATTTAGAATTATAACTTCCCCCATTTTGAAAGGGAAGTCATTTTCCCTCATTTGAGGGAAAAGATTTTCCGTCGGAAAACATTTTTCGTAACCAAAAGAAGCGCCAAACAACGGAAAAGAAGAAAACCACTTCCTAGAATGTGGTTTTCCCCCCTAAAAAAACGAAGCCTCCAGTCCTCTCTTAACATGCAGAAATTAGAAATTTATGGGAAAATAAATTTTGACTCTTCTTTAGTAGTAGGAAGTAAGCAGAATTCGGAAATAAAAATTGTTCAGTAATTTTCAACAAAAAAAAAAAAACAACATACGCAGTGCCCCAAGGGCTCCCGTCTAAGCAAGGTCTTGGGGGGAGCGGATGTACGTAGCCTCCGCCCTTAGGGTATTACCCCTAAAGAGAGGTTGTTTCCGAGTTCCCCCAACTTGAGGATGAGGACTTCCCAAGATATCACCCATCTTAGTACTGCTCTTGCTCAAGCGCGCTTAACTTCGAAGTTCTAGTGGGATTTGGTGACAACGTGTCGGTACCCTCTTTGGTTTGTTTAGTAATTTTCAATTCCTTCAAATTGCAAAAAGTAACTTACCTAACCCCACTTAGGTAAGTTTTAATTCCTTCGAAATTCTATTGCACATTTTGATAACTAAACATGTTTTGCCTACTTTCTGAAGTTGACATAAGAATTAAATTTCCGGAAATACAATTTTTCCCATGAATTCAATTTATGCGGCAACCAAATGAGGCCTAAATATCTCAAAGGTTTAAACTAGGAGGTTAAAATTTATTAATGGTTTTATATTCTAACAACCTCATTCCGATCATAAAATGCTAACATGGCACTGGATCATTGTTATATCTATTGCAAAGTTCAAGTGTCATGAAAACATTTTTGGCAAAAACAAAAAATGACCAAATTCTATGAAGGCTGACTATATTTCGTCATATTTATGTTTCTTGTCAACATTTTCCAAATCAAATTAGTTAAATTTTAATAAAAGGTACTTAACTGATAAAGTTTTAAACCTCAAAGTGCATGAGAAATAAATTTTTTATGCTTCAGAGAACCTTGTCGAATTTGTTCAAATGCAGGATGCCTAAGTGATAGAAGATCGAATCTAGGATACTTATACGACAAATTGTCTCAAACGTTTAAGTAGTATATTTGGCAAAATAATTGTTATTTTTCATAAGAGTAGTGATTTTCCAGAATAGCATGTTTGATAATTTTTATTCCCTAAACAATACACAAAAATTCGAAATTACTAAAACGGCACTCGAAAATTCAAAATTACCAAAATAGCATATTGATGTGATTTTAAGGTGTATTTTAAAACCGTGTACTCGCAAGCATACGAGATCGTCGTAGCTAAATTGGGTATACGGGTGGAATCCATAGGGAATCGGTGTTAAGTCAAACTTAGTGATTAAAGAGTGGTTGGAATTCAATTTTTGTTGGTTGATTTGAATGATTAACTGAACTAGAACAATTAAAACAATAAGAAAGGTGTCAATTTAATTGAGGTTAGTTTAGGGAATGAATTCAGGAACGCTTTACTAGTAACTCATCATTATATTATAATATGACAATGATTTAGGTGGCTTAGGTTATAAGCACTAAGCCTTTGTTAGTATTTAAACTAGGGCTTAGGATAATGAACTAGTGTAAAAGCATAACCTATCATATCACCCTATGTGTAGTATAAGGTTATCTCATTAGCACTACTTAATTCCTTTCTCACTTACAATTCAATACAACAACAACAACAACAACAACAGTCCCAGTGCCTTGCGGTTCCCGCATAACGCGGGGTCTGGGGGGGTGATGTACGCAGCCTTACCCCTTTCGGCAGGAAAGGAGACTGTTTCCGGGGACCCCCAACCTGGAGTGGTTGAGTTCCTGCAGATAAACCATCAATTCATTAATCGTGCATAAGGGGGAAAAAAAAATAGGAAGGGAAGGAGAAGAAGAGGAAGAAGAAGAAGAAGGAGAAGAAGAAGAGGAAGAAGATCGATGTCTAAACTAGCCTAAGAGTGTTACACTACAGGTTATGCTCGCCTACGGAACTTAGACCACCTGCCACTCCCTGCCCTACTCTACTCTGCTATCTCCGCTACTCTAATACTAGCCCTCCAACGTGTCATATCTAAGGCCCTCTCTTAGGTTTAGGTGGGTTAGGTCTTGACAAATCGTCTCCAGCCAGCTCTTCTTTGGTCTTCTCCTCCCTCTTCTGCTTATCGTTGTGTTGAGCTGTTCACACCGCCTAACTGGGGCTTAAGTCGGTCTTCTGCTGACATGTCCAAACCATCTTAGACGTTGCTCCCTCATTTTGTCCTCTATCGAGGCTACACCCAACTTGCCTCGAATCACATCATTCCTAATCCTATCCTTTCTTGTGTGGCCACACATCCAGCGTAACATCCTCATCTCTGCCACCTTCATCCGCTGTGTTTGATTTTGTTTCATTGGTCGACACTCTGCCCCATATAGCATAGCCGATCTTACTACCGTCTTATAGTACTTTCCCTTTAACTTTAGAGGGAACTTTCTATCACACAGCATCCCGGATGCCATCCTCTACTTCTGCCAGCCTACTTTAATCCTGTTGCTGACATCCTCATCGACTTCACCATTCTGGTGTATCATGGATCCCAGATATTTGAAGTTCTCCTTGCTTGATATGGCTTGTACTCCAATCTTAACCTCCACGGTGCTGTCCGTGGTGGAGCGATCAAATTTGAATTCCTCATACTCGGTCTTAGATCTGCCAATCCTTAGACCCCTCGATTCTAATGCACCTCTCCACAGCTCCATCTTCTCGTTTATGTCCGCACGGGACTCTCCTACCAGAACTATGTCATCTGCAAAGAGCATGCACCAAGGTACCTCTCCTTGCATATGTCTAGTGAGCTCATCCATCACTAGAATGAACAGGAAGGGACTCAAGGCAAAACCCTGGTGAACCCCTACGGTGATAGGGAAAGTGTCTGTCTCCCCTTCCCATGTTCGCACATTAGTATGTGCCTCCTCATACATGTCCCTAATGACCCGAATGTAAGGCATCGGGACGCCTCTCCTTCCCAACACCCTCCACAGTATCTCTCTTGGCACTCTATCATATGCCTTCTCCAAATCGATGAAGACCATGTAGAGGTTCTTTTGTCTCTCCCTGTATTGTTCTGTCGTCCGCCGTAAAAGATGAATGGCTTCTATTGTTGATCTCCCAGGTATGAACCCAAACTGGTTTTCGGTCACTTCCGTCTGTTGTCGTATTCTCTTTTGTATGACTCTCTCCCACAGTTTGAGGGTGTGACTCATCAATTTGATCCCCCGGTAATTGGTGCAGCTTTGGATGTCACCCTTGTTCTTGTAGATTGGGACCAGTGTGCTCTTCCGCCATTCTTCTGGCATCTTGTTCCCCATCAAGATTTGGTTAAAGAGTTGTGCCAGCCAGCTGTAACCCCTCTGTCCAAGGCATTTTCATGCCTCAATAGGTATCCCATCTAGGCCAACTGCTCTTCCCCTACCCATATGTTTTAAGGCTTCCTTAATCTCCTCTGGGGTGATTTGCTCACAATAGCACTCGTTCTGATCCTCTTTCGTGGTCTGGAGCTCCCCTAAGTCTATCTCTGCACTTCCTCAGTTGTTGAACAGATCGTGGAAGTAGGCTTTCCACCTAGCTCTAATTTGATACCCTTCCACACCTGCCCATCCTCTCCTTTAATGCATTTTACTTGCACCAGGTCCCTCGTCTTCTTCTCCCTTGCTTTGGCTATCTTGTATATATCCCTGCCTCCATCCTTGGTGTCCAGCCTCTTGTAAAACTCTTCATATGCTCTTGATTTTGCCTCACTAACTGCTTTCTTCGCTTCTTTCTTGGCTTGCTGATATTCCTGTCTCTTTTCCTCTTCTCTACTACGCTCCCACTCCTTGAACCGGTCTCGTTTCGCTTTAATCTTCTATTGTACTTCTTCTCCCCACCACCATGTAGGTGATTGTCCCACCTTTTGATTCTCCCAAAACTTCACGTGCCAAACTCCTGATTTTCTGGGCCAACTCATTCCACTTTCGGTTAATATCTCCCTCCTCTCTCCATTCGAGCTCTACCTCCGCTCTTTCCTTATAGGCTCTAAGTTTTTCCCCTTTCAGGTCTCTCCAACGGGTACGTCTCTGCACGGGGTTCCTGCTTCTTCTGACCCACTTCTTGACCTTTACATCCGCGCACACCGCCCGATGTTGTTTGGATAAATCCTCTACTCGAATGGCCTTGCAGTCCCTGCACTGTCTTTGTGCCCTCTTCCTTAGTAGTATGTAGTCGATCTGGGTCTTCGCCTCTCCGCTTTGATACGTGATGAGATGCTCGTCGCGCTTTTTAAAAAAGGTGTTGGCAATTGTTAACTCATAGATGACCGCGAAGTCTAGAAGGGATTTCCCTTCTGCATTCCTAGTTCCAAATTCAAAACCCCCATGGTGAGTTGCGTATCCATAATCTTTCTTGCCAACATGCCCATTGAAGTCCCCACCAATCACCACTTGTTCCTCTTGTGGTATGATTTGCATCGTTCTGTCTAGGTCCTCCAAAAATGCTGCCTTCTCGTTCTCTGGTAGTCCAGTCTGTGGTGTATAGGCACTGATCACGTTCATTATCTCCCCATCTACGATCATCTTGATGCCTATGATCCTATCCCCAGTTCTTAACACTTCAACTACTTTATCCTTAAGGCTATTGTCGACTAGAATTCCTACACCATTTCTCCCTCTGGTTTTCCCTGAGTACCACAGTTTATGTCCTAGCATCTCCCTTGCCTTCGAGCCCTCCCATTTAGTCTCCTGTAGGCAAAGGATATTGATCCTTCTTTTCATCATAATTTGGACTACCTCATTGCCCTTCTGTTTCAATGTCCCGATATTTAGTGATCCTATTCTTAGATTTCCCTCCCTCTTTGGCCTCTCTCTCCCCCTCCCTACCCCCTGTAAAGATGGTCTCACATCTTGAGTTCCATGTCTAGTCACGTTCATACACTTGTATTACTAAAGATATGTACACTCTCAAGTCACAGTAAAAATACGAGAAATCAAAGTAGAAGGATGGGGATTCGAACCTTGGGCCGACCGGTTTTTACCTACCTGGGCCGGTCGGCTGACCTTTTGGCCTGATGAAGATGGTGGTCGGTGGCGGCCTTGAGTGTTATGGAAGGTGCGAAAATCGGTGGGTGTGGTTCGAAAATGGGTGCAAAAATCGGTGCGAAAATGGGTGCCAAAATCGGTAGGTGTGGTTCAAAAATGGGTTATGGAGGGTGGTTTGAAAATCGGTGGTCTGAAAATCGGTTGTGGTGGTTCGAAAGGGGTCGAGGTCGAGGTCGGGTTGGGCGAGGTCGAGGTCGGGGGCGAGGTTGGGGTCGGGGGCGAGGTCGGGGTCGAGGTCTGGGTCGGGGTCGAGGGCGAGGCCGAAGTGATGGTGGTGGGTACACTCGTCCGGCGGTGGGTCGTCATTGTCACAGTCGCGTCACCAGTGGGGGGGTCGCGCCGGCGAGGTGGCCGACGGTGGGTGTCAGTACCCGTTGCAAAGCAGAGGAGAGAGAAAGAGAGCAGAGGAGAGAGAGAGAGAGAGAGAGAAAGAGAGAGAGGTGGGCGACGGTGGGTGTCAGTACCCGTTACAATTCAATATTAAACCTAAATTAATACTTAAGTTAAGGCCTAGGTTAATGAACTAATATAAGGGCATAACCCATCTTATCACCCTAGGTGTAACATGGATTATCTCAATAGCACTAACAAATTCTTTTGTCACTCCTAATTAAGTATTATTTGTCACTCCTAATTAAGTATTAATTTATATAAAAGATTGTGCTCAGGGTTTGGTACAACCTCAACCCTGACCACACGTGAAAAAATAGTTATGTCATGGTTTTGGTTATAAGCTCGTAGACAAATGCTAATAATTTGGAGATATTACCATGGCTACAAGCACATAACAAAGAAACACCAAACAACAATTATAAATTCCCTAGTAAATTGTCTACTTCAATATAATAGTTTTTTCTCTCCCCAACGGTCATATACCCTAACCCCAATCGCAGCCCACTGCTAGCGCGTGAAGGCACGTGAACAGTATCCCGCCGCTGGGGTTGCCATGACGGGTTCGGCTCTAACCTGCCGTCAGTGTCGTGCAACCTTCTTAGCCGCCCGTGAACAAACGGGCGGGCCTTGCCCAGCTTCAACCTCGTCTCCCTCAAGCCAACCCCTGTTTCGATTCCAGCACAAATCGCCACCAGCGCCGCCACCGAATCGCCACCAACTTACATCTCCTCCATCCTCCCTTCATCCTCATCAAGCACCTGCCATTTTTCCGACGAGAGACCACATCGCCAGTCGAACGCCACCGCAACTCAACGGCTTTGGGGCAATTCCACGTCCCCTGCTGCTCAGCACCAGTTTAAGTTCGTGAACGCTGGGTGTGAGGCTGTGGGGTTAAAAATGGCAAACTTATTTGTTGATTTCCTACCATGGAGCATGGATACTACTTGGTTGCGGCAATTATTTAGATATTTTGGGGAAATTACAAACACCTTTATCTCTCGGAGAAGAAGAAGGTATAATAGATTCAATTTTGGCTTTGTACAGTTCAGTGATAGGCAGGCAGGAGAGAAGGCTATTGCAGAAATGAATGGAATGATGATCAAAGATAATAGAATTCTGGTCAAGTTCGCTAGGTTTGATAAGAAGGGGAGTCAGGTTTCATGTGATATGAAGAAAGGGACGAAGGAAAGAAGGGGACAATGGATCAACACCCCGAAGAGAAAATCATTCACGGTCACGCTCACGAAGATAAAAAAGAAAAGCTAAGGAGGAGCATTATAGGAGAAGTTGAGTATGACATTGAAGTTTGTTTGTTGAAGAGAAGCATTTAAGACGATAGTGGACTCGACTGTGTTGTTCAACACATGGGAGGGACATCGTTTCTTATCACATTTGAGTCCACTGAGGTCAGGGACTGGATTTTGTCAAACAATCAGGGCTGGATTAATAAATGGTCTATGAAAGTGAAGAAGTGGACAGAGTTTGATCAAAGCCTTAAGAGAAAGGCTTGGCTTTCATGCTCTGGAGTTCCGTTACATGCTTGGAATTCGGAAAACTTTATTGAAATCGGCAAAAGTTTTGGCGGGGTCCTTGCGGTGGACAAGAGGTGTAATGGATATGACTCATTGGAAGTGGGGAAGATCTTGGTGAAGACTATGGCACCGCATCGCATAGATGAGAAGGCTTGCTTTATGGTTAATCAAGGAAGACATACAATTCACATCCTGGAAGGAGGTCAGATGCTAATGGAAGATTTCATAACACGAAATGCGCAAATTCGAGCTAAGAATGATGTCTCCGTGCCTGACAGGGTTGCTTGCTCCAACGACATGAACGATGCCCCTAATGAGAACATACAAGGTAGTTCGCTACGAATGGAGGAACAGGTGCAGTCGCCGTCCTTGAGTGTAGTCAAAGAGAGGGAGAATGAACCAGCAAGGGAGAGGGAGACCCCCCTGCCGAGCACGATAGAGGAAAAACAAATGACGTAGGGTTGCTTGCAGGGGACTCAAAAAAACTTAAATGAGGAAGAGGATACAGGGGGTGAGGAACCGGAACGTTTATGCTCAGAGGAGGATTTTCCACCTGGGTTCGTGAATCTCTATAATGTTAACATCACCGAAGAATCAGAGTTGAAGAAAGTATCATTGAGCAGTGGAAAGAAGAAAAGGAAAGGGAAGAAGAAGGCAGAAACAAGCGGGAAGAAAGCTACAATAGCAAATGAAAACAACGAGTTTACTGAATCAGAATCAGAAATGAAAAGTAGTAGGGGGTAGAAAGAGAGGAAGATAAGATTCTCCAATCGGCGCAAGCTATAGGCCTCAAGAGGAATGAAGACCACGATTCAGTGATTGAAAAACTACTAAAAAACCCGAGGGGGATAAAAAGAGTTATGAAAAGAAACAATAAGTGGAAGGAAAAGGGAAGAAGAAGATGTAAGGGATTCAGTAGCAGGTGCTGAGGTGCTACTGCCAGTTGGTTTTCTATTGGCCTAGTTGCTTTTGGCGTCCTGTGTTCTGTTTTGATGGTCTGGTGTTGTTTTCTTATCGTCTTTTCTTTTGGGGTGCGTAGGCGTGTGGCTTGTTCTTGTGGGTGGAGAGTGGTTGTTTGCTTTTCGTTTTGTGGTGGTTCGTTCCCGTTGGCTGTTTGTGTTGGGTGTTTGTCTCGGCTCTCTCCTCCTCGCCTCCTTGTGCCCGTGTTATGTTTGTCTAGTTCTTTTGTTGGTCGCTTGGGCTTCTGGGCCGTCGCTCTTGTTGTTTCTGGTTTTGTTTGTTTCGTATCTGTGGTGTCCTCTTTTCTCTGGGTGTTGTAGGGGTTTGGGGTTTTTGTGGGAGGTCTTGTTGTCGGTTTGCCCTTGCTTGTTGTGTTGTTTGTTTTGCGATCTCTTGATTGATCTTCATATTTATAAATTCTCAATTATCAAAAAAAAAAAATCATAAATTCCCTACAGGGTGCATATATAACATAACATAAATCCATTGTCAAAAGTATAATATAAATATGGGATACAGAAGGGTACCCATTCTTCATCTCTAAACTAAAGAGTCTACTCCTCCCTAGGAGTTTTACACATCATTAAAATCAATAAAGAAAGAAACAATGAAAAAATAGGAAACTAAGACCCCCCCAATTTGCGTTGATGTTGATCCAAGTTTTGATCCTTCCAGCACCTCGACCACTTACACTTCGGCGGGTTTGAGAACCCGTTGGATCTCGTAGCGGCTTCGGGAAGGAGAGGAGGAGAGGAGACGCAGCCAAAAGATGTGAAAATAAGTATCCCTTTCTTTATTTATACTTGCGGCGTGACCTAGTGGTCAAGTCGCAAAAACCTAGCCGATCGATCGGCTCCCTTATCAATCGGCTGGGTCAACCAATCGATTGGCTTGGTTACTATGCCGACCCGATTGATCGGCCCGGTTTCCTAATCGATCAGGAACCCCACTATAAACCACTTCCTGTTGCGGGCCGCTGACCGATCGGTACTTCATGTCGATTGATCATTTAGTACCCGAAGCTTTATAAGACCTATTTGAGTTACCGAATTACAACCTGATTGGTCATTCTTCCGCACACATGCTCAGGTGTCTCAAAGTAGTTTTAAAATATGCCTCAATTATACTTGGTTCTGCCGCTTTTCAACCTCTATTTGCTTCGTTGCGCTCTAAGCTAAAATATACCTAGATTACAATAAAACATACATGAAAAAGCAAATATATTGCAAGAATAAGAAATAAAATATGTAAATATGAAGTACATCACACGCCCAATCAACAACAAAGATGGCCCACCATGACACATAAGCAAGGACAAAATGGTAAATTGTATCTAATTAAAAAAAATAGAAGAAGGACGTAACATGAGAGAGAGAAAGGGAAATGATGAGGGAGTCTTTTTTGGGGGAGTGAATCCCCTGCAGTTAGGGATGAGCAAAAGTACCTGAGAACCCGAAAATTCAAAAAACCGAACAGAAACCGATCCAAAAAATTAGGGTAACCGACTCGAAAATATCCAGTTAGGGTATACCCGACCCGTTGAACTATGGACACCAGTTCGGTTACGGGTATCATTTTGGAAAACTCCCGGGTATCCGATCCGACCCGATATGAATTTTGTATATATTATCCTAAATAAAAAATTTTAATTCATTTAGAATATTAATCATATTATCTTCACTAAACATTAAGGTTGCATGTTTAATTTTAAATCCCAACGAATATTTTTCAAGTTATGTATTTTTTCTTTTTCTTCTTTCAATAAATTTTACCCTATTTTTATATTAAAGATTTTTAAAGTTTCAGCACAAAAAATAAAGAATAATAAATCAGTACTATAAATTAGTAGAATATAGTTATGCTCTATTTCTTTGTATATAATCCTTGAACTTTCATATATTTATGAAGCTTTGGTTAATGTGTCATAGTCATTTAAAATTATTTATAATTTTGTTACCATTAAAGTATGACAATTATGTCCATAATTTTTTTTAATTTTAAATTACGAAGATCAAATGGAATGTTGTTAAAATAGTTTTATAGTATATTCCCAAGCCACTTAATGTAGATAGTTGTTTGTGTCTTTCATAAAATAGTTTGTAAGAAATTTTAATTAAACGAGCGGGTACTCGACCCAATGTGATCCGACCCGATCTTTTAGGGTACCCGACTGATCTGGATACCCGACTTTGTAGATCACATTATGGGTAATGATTTTGGCGCTTTTAGTGTTTTGGATACCTGAACCAAAATGCATTTCGGATAGGGTACCCGACACATGCTCACCCCTACCTGCAGTAGGGAGTTCACTCCCCAAGTTTGCAGTTGACCGAGAGAGAGAGGGGGGTATAATTAATTTTTTTAATTTTAAAAATTATTTATATAAAATAATTATAAATTTATATTTTTATTAATTATTAATTAGATATTTGTTAAATTTTTATTATTATTTGATCTTTCCAAACAAAAATTTAACGATACAACAAAAATTAATCTGTAAATTTTTGTTAAAAATATCAAAATGACTTTAAACTAATAATAAAAATTTAATAGATATCTAATTAATGAATAATTTTTAAAATTAAAAAAATTAATTATACCCCTCTCTTTCTCTCTCTACTGCAAACTTGGGGAGTGGACTATTGTCACGGGATGAGCGCAGATCACCCGTGCGGCGCCCGGGCCCCTGAGGCTAGGGCCGGGCCAGCCTACCCCTTATGGTCAACAAACAATAATAAGCACCTTCAAGAGACAAAATACACGGCATACCACGGACATACCTGAACACAATCAATGCGCATTGGTATCGGACAGGCTAAGGAGACCTCATATGGCATATGTCTGCTTATTGAACACCGGGGACAGTGTCAGCCAAAGGCGGCCCGTGACATTCTCCCCCACCTAATTCCGCAAACGTCCTCGTTGCGGGTGCCTGCCCATCATCGCATCCCTGCATCTCTAGCAGCCTTGATCGGTCACGGGACGACCACATCATCATCCCCTCCAACGTGACACCCCTGACATGCTATTGACACTCACCTGACGATAAGCAGCGTGGCCAAAAAGCAACCTGCCAACTCCATGCACCATAGTGCACCACGTACACGTCTCGCTCCACGATGCTTGTTGACTCTTCACCTTGTGAACTTCGCACTACACCCCAAGGATAGGCCCAATCTCCACGCAGTAAGCCAGCCATACGGTCAGCACGACTGACCGGCACCCAACACGGTGCGCCTTCCGCCACAACCGGAACCGCGAGCCACTCAACTTCACTCCGAAAGTTCCTCGTTAGAGTGCCCCTCCCACACAAGGAGTGTCCATACCCACGGACAAACCTGCTCGACGCACCTAGGACACGAGCAACTCCCATTCCCGAGGAGTGTCCACCACCACGGACAAAGCTCGGTCCCACCACAGCTGCTTACTCTCATATCCTGAGCCTCGCTCTGATACCACTTGTCACGGGATGAGCGCAGATCACCCGTGCGGCGCCCGGGCCCCTGAGGCTAGGGCCGGGCCAGCCTACCCCCTAGGGTCAACAAGCAGCAATAAGCACCTTCAAGAGACAAAATACACGCCATACCACGGACATACCTGAACACAATCAATGCGCATTAGTATCGGACAGGCTAAGGAGACCCCATATAGCATATGTCTGCTTATTGAGCACCGGAGATAGTGTCAGCCAAAGGCGGCCCGTGACAACTATCCACTCCCCTTTTGATAAAAGAGAAAGGATTGGTTGAAATTAATAAAGTTGTCATTTTATTTGACAGTGACTAATTAAAAATTTTAAAAATTAAGTGAGTATTACGTATTAATATATGTATATTATATATACATTTATGTGTATTGTTATATATATTAAATTTGGACAAATCATATTTTGAAATTAATATTATATAAATATTATTATTGTATAAAGAGTAACAATGGACAAGGCATTATCATATAATGACTGAGATAAAGTAGTACAAATATCTAACATATCTTTAATTCGCATAACTTGGCACGCTGAACATTTAAAATTATATTTTAAAATAACTATTCCGATTTTTCTTAATACTTGTGATAGCCTTATGTACTTTGCATCAACGTACTATATATATGTACACACACACAGACACATACATACATATTATTAAAGAATAAGTAAATTAATTTTAAAATTAATAATTTCTGGTTGTTATTAAGTTATGTATGTATTTTGTGTACAAATAATATTTCTCTTTGAGAAATTATCACTTAAGTACTCTGACGTTTGACTATTTATCATATAGGTACCCTGACATTTCAAAATATACAATCGGGTATCTTGTGGTTTAAAAATTTTGTCGCCCAGGTACCTTAAAGTTCTATAATTTAATTAAAGAAGTACCATTCTCTGAAATTCGATAATTGTTTTTGAAAAATGCTAAATTGAAACACGATTACGACAATAAATAAGTATATTCATTACAATTTGATATTTTAAAAAAAATATATTAATATGACACATAATTGGGACAATACATAAATAATTTACATCCAAATTTAGTGAATTTTTAATCCTAATTCGTTGAAATTTTTGATAAAAATATTGACATAATATATATATATATATATATATATATATATATATGCACTACATTTTGCACTTTTGTGTATAAAATTGGTCTAATTTTTGCAAAAATCTATCAAATTCCAACAAAGGCTAAGTGATAAAATATTCAAAGCTCAAAGTACCTTATTGTATATATTGAAACGTCAGGATACCTAGATTATAAATAGTAAAGCCTCATTGTACCTAAGTGATAGTTTTCCTTTCTCTTTTCAACATGAAATAACTATTATCTAAAAATAACAATCTAAAATATTTTTGTATTTAAAGAAAAAGAACCTTGACATCAAAATAATGTCTTTTCACGATAAAATGGACCTTTTCTCCTCAAGAATGGTACTTTTGTGAGCTTGGATAGTACTTTTGAGTAAAAAATAGAACTTTCTACCATATCAATGAAACTGTGATGGGATGAGATCAGGTGCTGCGGAAGTGGACGGGAAAGAGAGGGGGAGAGAGAGAGGATGGGGTTTTTTATTTTTTTTATTATTTTAAATATTATAAATTTTTAAAATTTATATAAAATAATTTTAAATAATAGGTATTCGTTAAATTTTTATTGAAAATATATAACAAAAATTTAATTAATAAAAAGTCAAATTATAAATTTATATATTAAAATTTTATAAATAAATTTTTTAAATTATTAAATTTTAAAATGAGAAAAATAAAAAAACACCCTCCCTTTTTAAATAATTAAATTTTAAATTAAAAAAAAATAAAAACCCTTACCCCCCCCCCGGTCCACTGCTAACCACCTGGTTGGTAACAGGGTAAAGAGGGGTACGGGGGGTAAGGGTAAAGAGGGATAATTTTCTACCCCTGTTTGGCAAAGTTATTCGAAGGATAAAGGAGAGTAACTGTGGGTAATTGTTTTACCCCCCATTACCCCTCTTTATTCCCAATTTCTTTAACCCCCAAATTCGGGGGTAAGGATAATTTTTTAAAAAATTTGACACTTTTACCCTTATTTTAACTATAACTCTCTATACCCTTACCCCTTTACCCAATTGCTAAACAAGGATAACTCATTTACCCCTCTTTACCCTTACCCCTCTTAATTTGACATATTCAAATAAGGGCAGAATATTACCTTACCTTCCCCCCCCCCCCCCCCCCCCCCCCCCACAAAACCCCTCTTTATTCCTCTTTACCCTTACCCTCATTTACCCCTCTTTACCATCCTTTATCTTGTTGCCAAACAAAGCATAAGGGTGCTGTGAAAATTTTCGCAGCACCTAATCTCCTTCCCACTTTGACTATATATATGCGCATAATATTTCTCATTTAAAGATCAACTAAATTAACTTTAAAATTAATAATTTATAATTAGTACCTTATTGAAAAAGCATTAAATATTTGAAAAGACTAGACTTATATTATTTATTGACTAACACATAAGGATGAAAAAATTCATTTAAAATATCTTGTCTACTTATTGTTTTTCAAAGTCCATTATTATATTACATATCTATTTCATGTATGATAATATTTTTCGTAACGCCCCCAAACATTATACCAAATAGGTTTATATTAAAAGGGCGCTCCACGACCGAACTATATTGAATTCCCTCATCATAGTGGGGAAACTCGAAATTACATATCTCAAATAGTCTATAATATCCTACTACAAATTTATTTAATACTTATACTACGAAAACTAAACTAATTCTCAAAATAGAAAGCTACTCCATCTTTTTTGTCCTTCAGGAATTTGACATGAACTACTAATCTGGGAAGTAAAGCAATTGGGTGAGCAAACAACATGCTTAGCAAGTACACCATACATCCTACCCGGATCAGGCATATTATTTAAAATGGATAAAAGTTCAACTAAACAAGTAAACTGATTTATATTCAGTAATCATGTTAAAGTAGCACAAATCACTGCTTTAAAATTTAACTTATTTTACAAGAGCCCTTTTGGTAAAACTCGCAGACAAAATGGAAACTACGGCCGGTATTATTCCCGCGACAAGGTCACAATTGACATTCACATTTCACATATTCGAACCGGTTCTAAGTTGACAGATCCGCTAGGATCAAACGTAAATCTACGTGCTAGTATTATTCCCACTACAGGATCACAGATCGACTTTCACATTTCATATTCTATCGTTGATAGACCCCGAAGGATCAACATAGTTATCTGTAAGCTCTTTCCATAAAACTTTTCAATTCAAATAATCAGTTCACAATAATTTCTTTCTCATATTCGCAAGTACAAATTCCTTCAAAAATTCACATATTTTGACATCAAATCAATGTATAAAACATATAATTCAAATTATAAGAGTAGAAACCACACATTCAATCAAATGTATGCCCGACCTTATTTTAACAAACTAATAAACCGTTCAAAATATAATTTCATATGTCAAATCATGTAAAGCAATTTTCATATTTCACAAACAAGTAGGGAAAGTGGTGTACTTATCTTCACTATCTTCTAATATAATATTCGGACTCCTATTATGAATTAGCTTCGAAAATCTATCAAGAGAGAGGAATTGAAATTGATAATTGACGAGATAGAGAGTACGCGAGAGAGAGGCGTGAAGAGGAGAGATTGGAAGAGGGGAGGAGAAAACTAGGGTTTAAACATCCTCATCTATTATAATATAACTATATAACCCTAGTATACTAATAGGCCCTTATTTTAAATTAGCCCATTATTTTATTTCTAGCCCAGTCAAAATATTAGTCAGTTTTAATTGTATTATTAAACTATCTAATTTAATTAGACCAGGTTTCACATATTATAATGTTTAGTCCAATTTAATTACCTAAGCTTTCATATTATAATATCTAGTCCAATTTAAGTAGATTAGGTTTCACATATTATAATGTCTAGCCCAATTTAATTAACCGGGTTTTATATATTATAATACATAGTCAAATTTAATTAGACGGGGTATTACATCCTTACCCCCTTAAATAAAAGTTTTGTCCTCGAAACTTACATTCTTAATTTAATTAGACAGGGTATTACATTTTGACCTCCTTAAATAAAAGTTCCGTTCTTGAAACTTACATCCTCAATTCAATTAGACAGGGTATCACATCCTCACTTCCTTAAATAAAAATCGTCCTCGAAATTGATCTTCATTTTCAAATAAATTTGGGTATTTGCTTCATATTAGATTCACCTTACAACTTCTGAATTAAAAGAGGACATAATATCCTATGACAACCAATAGTGTGCAATACGCACTATTATCCTTTTTGCTCACGATTGACGAAATTATATCTTAGCAATATCTTAACCAAATCTCTTCACGGTATGAGAACTGTCTTTGACCCAACATTAAGGATGTCTTGAACTTAAGATCAACAATGCCAATTCCTATGCTCTTCCATTCACCATGCTTCCATTGCGCAATGCTAATACCAATCACAACTACTTAGCTTGGGATTCTAATTACCGAAGTATTTGGATAGGAATAAATATAAATTGTTTGTTTATTGTTTTGCAATGAAGGGCATATGGTGATAGATTGCAAGAAAGTTCCATCTTCCTTTCGTTTTGCCGTAATTGTAGCCTTTCTTAAGTCACTAATAATATGGGACTGAGCAGTGATCATACAGGCTAAATTTCTTACTGCTTCACTACTTAAAACATTAACCACCATGTTTGCTTTACCCAGATGATAATTTATGTACAAATCATAATCCACTAGCAACTCTAGCCACCTATATTGTATCATATTCAACTCTTTCAGAATCTAATTATACTTTAAGTTCTTATGATCACTTGTAAATACTACCGCAGGTAGCCCAAATTCATGGGTAGGAAAAATCTCTTCATATGGCTTTCATTGAGCTGTCTCATGGCATATGCAATTACTTACCCATATTGCATTAAAATATAACCAAGTAATTGCTAAGTCTTTGCATTCATATTGTTTCTCTTCTAGTCAGTCTGGTAAGGGGCATAGCCAACTTAGCAAAATCTTGCACCAATCTTCTATGATACCTCACAAGACCAAGAAATCTCTCAATTTTTGTTACGGTTATTGATCTTAGCCAATTCACATTTCATTCAACTCTTTGAAGATCTACTGATGTCTCATCCTTAGATATCATATGCTCTAAGAAGGAAACCTTATATAACCAAAACTCATGCTTCTTTAACTAAACATATGGCCGTATCTCACAAAGTGTTTGAAAGACTACCATCAAATGCTTTTCATTCTCATCTTTGTTGTTTGAGTACACTAAAATATTATCAATAAATATTGCAAAAACCTGTCTAGAGAAGGCCTAAGTACTTTATTATCTAAATCCTAAATAAAACAAGTGTTTTTGTCAACCAAAATGACATAACAAGATATTCATATTGTGACCGTTCGTTTCCATAAAATTAATTGGTGTTTCCCAATGTGAGGTACCAAGTATAATTTGCCTTATTAAGCGGTTTCCATAAGTAAGGTTTTACTACCTTCAATTCAATTGGTGTCATTCTAGAGAGTATCTTTGAGATCGGTTTGGTATCGGTTACAAGTCCCACCAATATTCAACTTCTCTTTTAGAAGGTAACTTAGGAATATCATCAGGAAACACATCAGGGAACTCCACTGAACCAAAGGAATACTATCTAATTCTAATTCTCCCTATTTAACTTGATTACACTATATATAACTAGTCTTCTCCTTTTGAGAACATTTTATCATTATAAGTTCCCTCTCTTCCATAACCAACTTGTGGTTACTCTAAAACAAGGCTTTCCAGCAAAATACTTACCACATTTGTTGCCTTCTCTTTATCTTGCTTGCTCTAATTTCCATTTCCTTTTATTCCTATAATATATTCCCAATTTGCATGATCCTATAATACGATTTTTGGGAGTTATTAAAGACGCTCTAGAGAGCTATATTCTGATTGGCAATCATGAAGCATATTCAAACCTATATGTCCCATTTTGATCAAAATATGTAGATAATTTTTTGAACTTCTTTATATGGCATCTCTCTCCTCCACCCTTGCTTTGGTAAGAGAAAATCTCTCGTTTTGCTTTTTGTACATCATGAATAAAACTACACTTTCACTCTATCCTTACAAAATCCTCCCAAATATATTATTCCTCTTCCTAATACCTAATAGCCTTCCAACAATACTTGGTTTTCCCAATAGACATTTAGGAGGTAAGCTTGGCATTCATATTTTTTTGGAACATTTGCAATCCAGAGCATCTTTTCTATCCTCTCCATAGACTCCTTAACTTTAATAGGGTCAAAAGGTCATACAAATTCAAAGGAATCAAATAGAGAAATTAGATCTCCTATAAAAACACCTATTATTGATTATTAGCTTAAAGGGAGCCATTTTATAAGGGGCTTTGGATATAGGTCCACTATCGGTTACCACATCAATTTCAAACTCAATCTCCCTATTTGGAGGCAAACCAAACAAATCCTTTGGAAAGACATTAAGGAATTCCCTGACAATGGGAATATCATTTAACTTCACATCATCCCTCCTATTATCATATATATGACAAAAGTATCCTCGATATTTTTTTTCTCAAGTATCTTCTAACATTCAAGGCTGAAGTAATCCTAAGAGGAGTCTTAAAGTCTTTATTCTTTGTAGAAAATCTAAATTGTTTCCATGATAAATAAACTATAGGTGGTTAGGAATCTGAAACACTACCCTTTTTCCAAAATAATCCAAATGTGCAAGATAAAAAGACAATCAATTAATCTCTAAAATCACATCAAAATCCTCCATGTTTAGGGGCATAAGTCTGCTCCTATCTCCATGTCACCTATTTTCATCCCACAATTCTTACATACAAGATCAACAATCATATCATATACCCCAAAAAGAAATTTAATCTTAACCGATCTGGGTAAAACTAAATCCTTTGTTTTTTTTTCCAACCTTTGAAAAGTTCTATTTCTATCTTCTGTATCATCAAAACGCTTTATACCCAATTTTGGCGTTAACCAAACAAATCCTCAATGTAATTTATTCACTTCATAAAACAAAGGCCCACAACAGATATTTCAATACAAAACCCAAAAAGGAAAAGTAGTACAACCCCAATTGCTTCAAATAGCCGAATTATATTAGGATAAGTAATGTTCCTCAATGCAGAAATCTTTTTCAACAAATTCTCATTCAAATTCTTCTTATCAATTTCTTTGAATGCAAATTAAATCCCACTAAACACTGGATTTCATAGCTCTTGAGATCCATCAAAAAGGGTACACTCAAAAACTCATATTGATGTTGTAGAAATTAGAGCAAGTCAACTGAATTCCTTGACAAAAATTTGTCTATAATCAATAGCCTGGGCTCTAATCTTAACATCTAAATTTCTTAACAATTGATAATCTAGGCTCTCATTTTAACTCCCGAAATTCTCAATGACTAATAACCTACGCTCATCATAACACCCAAGTCTCACAATAATAGTAGCTTGTCATTCATCTTATCACCCAAAATTTATTTTTTCAATAATTAATAGCCTACGTTCTCATCTTAACACTTAAATTTCTCCAAGGTTCATAACCTAGCGCTCTGATACCACTTTATGTAACTTCCCCAAACATTATACCGAATACGCTTATGTTAAAAGGGCGCTACACGGCTGTACTTTTGTGATGTTATGTCATCCAGATCTTATCTCTAGCTAGAGCTTTTGTTAACGAGTCAGCAATATTATCGTGTGACCTCATATGAACAATATTCACGGCGCCATTAGTAAGATGTTCTCTTACTATACTATGTTTTCTTCTCACAGACCTGGATTTTCCATTATAGTATTTTTTATGCACACGTCCAATCACCGCAATGCTATCACAATGCAACAATATGAATGGCACTGGTTTCTCCCACATAGGGATATCATATAATAAGTTTCTCAACCAGTTTGCCTCATCACAGGCTATAGATAGAGCAATAAGCTCTGCCTCCATTTTCGATTTTGCTATAATTGTTTGCTTCTTTGATTTCCAACATATTGCACCACCACCTAAGGTGAACACATATCCACTAGTAGACACAGCATCTCCAGTGTGAGAATTCCAATCTGCATCACAAAAACCTTCAACAACAGCTGGAAATCTGTTATAACATAAAGCATAATCCACAGTCCTTTTTAGATATCACATTAGACGATTAATAGCAGTCCAATAAAGGAAAGATGGTTTATGTGTGAACCTACTCAAAACACCAACTGCATAAGCAATATCAGGACCTGATGTATCAGCAGCATATTTGAGACTACCAATAATTTTAGCATATTCACTTTGATTAATAACATCCTCATTCTTTTCAGTGGGAACCAAGTTTACATTTGGATCTAACGGTATGCTAGCAGGCTTACAATCATAGTATTTAAATTTTCTCAGGATCTTTTCTACATAATGAGATTGATCAAGTAAAATGCCATTGCTAAATCTATTTAATTTCATACCAAGGATAACGTTAGCCACACCCATATCTTTCATGTCAAAATTCCTTTTGAGCATAGTCTTTGTAGAATTTATGACATCTAGATTAGTGCCGAAAATTAGTAAGTCATCTACATACAAGCTAATCATCACATGAGAGATGCCAACAGACTTATAGTATATACATTTGTCACTCTCATTTATTTTAAACCCATTATCTACAAGACAAGCATCGAATTTTTCATGCCACTGTTTAGGGGCTTGTTAAGGCCCATATAAAGACTTAGTTAATTTACACACTTTATGTTCGCTACCCGGTTCTACAAACCCTTCAGGTTGGTCCATGTAAATTTCTTCAATTAAGTCTCCATGTAAGAATGCCATTTTTACATCCATTTGATGTATTTCTAAATTGTGTACAGCGGCTATGGCAACTAGCACCCGAATAGAAGAGACTTTAGCTACGGGTGAGTATGTATCAAAGAACTCAATATCCTCCTTCTGTGTAAAGCCTTTTGCTACCAACCTAGCTTTAAACTTATCTATAGAACCATCAGGCCTACGTTTTCTTCTGAGAACCCACTTACACCCTATAGTTCTACAACCTTCGGGTAGATCTACTAACTTCCATGTTTTATTAGTACATAAAGAGTCCATTTCATCATTAATCGCTTCTCTCCAAAATTCACAATCAGGTGAGGTGAGAGCTTCCTCTATGGACTTAGGTTCATCTTCGACTAAACATATTATATCTTCAATAACAAGAGGATGTTCTTGTATATTATAAATTAAATAATCGGGGCCAAAATCCTTTTGAATCCTTGATCTCTTACTTCTTCTAGGTTCTACGGTTGAAGAATCTATTCGGAGCGTATTGTCAGGTTCAACCTCCGAGGAATTTTCAATATGCCCATCAATTTTTGTTTTAAATGGAAACTTATCTTCATGAAATATAGCATCCATTGTCTCTACAACTATATTATCCTCTAGGTTCAAGAATCAATATGCTTTACTATGGAAGGCATATCCTATAAAGACACACCTAGTAGCTCTTTCTCCTAATTTGTGAATTTTGGGGTCTGTTTTTCTAGCAAAGGCTAAACAACCCCAAACCTTTAAGTAATTCAAGTTAGGTCGTCTCCCTCTCCATAATTCATAAGGTGTTTGGAGTAATTTTTTCCGAGGTACTCTGTTGAAAACATAATTAGCTGTGAGTATAGCCTCCCCCCATAAATTTTTAGGTGCACTAGCGCTAACCATCATAGCATTAGTATAGCCAATTAGTGTCCTATTTTTACGTTCTGCCACCCCATTTGAGGGAGGAGAGTAACTTCATGCACTATCCCTTCCGAACGAATAAAGTCTATTAACCCTAAATTCTCATATTCCCTACCCCTATCAGTTCTAAAACTTTTAATCTTTTTATTAAAACGATTCTCTACTTCTCTCACAAAAATTTTCAATTTTTCGAATGCTTCACTTTTATTTTTAATTAAGTAGACATAGGTGTACCTAGAAAAATTATCGATAAATGTTATAAAATATTTTTTACCACCATGAGTTAAAATTCCTTCAAATTCACATATATCAGAATGAATGAGTTCTAATAACTCGGTACTCCTATGAACTGACTTATGAGGGCTTTTACTAATCTTGGTCAGACTACAATTTTCACATTTTTCAAATTTATTACTAAGTTTAGGAATTAAACCAAGAAAGCACATAGCGTTCATATACTTGCTATTGACATGACAAAGGCGTGCATGCCAAACGTTCGCACAAGAAACAATATAAACGAAAACTGAGTTATCTTTATTCATTTCAATGTTTAACTTGAACATACCATCACATGCAAACCCTTTCCCAACAAAGACATTATTTTTGGTGATCACATATTGGTCCGATTCGATAGTTTGCTTAAAACGCGCTTTATTTAGCAAATATCCAGACATTAGATTTTTGCGGATTTCAGGGGTATGTAACACATCCTTAAGGGTCAAAACACGACCAGAAGTAAATTTAATTTCAATTTCTCCAATGCCTAAAACTTTAGTCGTGTGAGAATCACCAAGTAACACTTTTTTCTCAACCTCTATCGGGGAATAGGCCTTAAACAAATTTCGGTCATGACAAACATGTCTAGAGGCACCCGTGTCAGCCCACCATCCATCGTAATTCTCTAACAAATTAATTTCTGTTAACATAGCCACAAGTGGCTCCTCGGTCACATTAGCTTGAGGTGTGGGTCCATTTTTCCTATAACGACAATCTCTGGCAAAATGAACCATTTTTCCACAATTGAAACAAGCAACATTAGTACATTTATGTTGCCCTTGACCATTAGGTGGGTTGCCTTGTTTTTTATATTTTTGACCGAATTTAGAAGCATTTTTAGGACCATTTTTACGATGTCCATTATATTTCATTCCATTCCCCTTAGGTTTTAGATAGGCATTGGACTTGTTATTTTGACCCTTAGGAGTGTTTTCATGGGCAGAAATAAAATTTACCTTATTGGAGTCTCCATTAGTTACCTCATTGTTGTCTTGTTTTCTCGCTTCTTCTTCACATTATAGTCGTACCATGAGGCTCTCGGTTGTTAGCTCCTTTTGCTTGTGACGAAGCCTCTTTTGGAATTCTTTCCAAGACTCGGGAAGTTTGTCTATTATAGCAGCTACTTGCATTTGCTTATCTATTTTTACGCCCGCAGTTTTGATGTCATTAACAAGATTGAGGAGTTCTCGTGTTTGTATTTGGACCGACTTATCCTCTACCATTTGAAAACGGAAAAATTTGCTACAAGCATACTTTTTTACCCCGGCTTGTTCAGTATCATATTTTTCTTGTAGCGCCGTCCAAATTTCATTTGTACTTTCATAGTTAAGAGAGTAATAATCATAAAGATCATCGGAAAGGTAATTAAGAATATAATTTTTACAATCTTCTTCATCATTTTGCCATTTTTCAACCAAGGTAGCATGTTTCTTTTTTTCCTCATCACTCATTTTAGTGACATCTTTGTCATTAGGGTCCTTGTTGTTGAGAATCCATACTACTTTCATAAGTTTTAAATAAAATAAGACCTTTTTTGCCCAACGTTTGAAATGTTCACCGGAAAAACGGAACGGCTTGTTAAGATCATTGGAAATTGGTGTAGTAGAGGTAGTATTGGCTATAGTGGAATCCATGAAACCCTCTTAAAATTGTTGGAAAAATAAACAAATATTATTACCTCAATAGCGTGCAAATGAAGAGTTACCGATGAAGTAGAGCTGAGCGAGGCACGGATCACGCTTTCTTTAAGACGGTTTCCACGCTCCTACGGATAAGCCCGATGCAGTAGGTAAACATCGCGCCGTCCCCAGAATACAATTCTTAGCTATCGCCAACGCTCTTAGACCCTGCACTGATCTAAGAGGCCAAAACTACCCAACACTCTTAACTCAAAATAAAAGATGAGAATTATAAGCAAGTAGAAGAAGGAGAAAGCTTGTTATTGTGTATATAAAATATCACATTTTAATCCCTATTTATAGGGTAAAACAAGATCAAAAACACTAATAACAAAATCAATTTTACCTGTTGAGAATTAAAGGCCCAAGCTGCTAATGCATTTGGATTTGGCCGTTGGGCTTATGTTACAGTAGTGAGCAACGGCACTTTGCCTTTTTCATTTTTTTTTAATTATTATTATTATTATTATTATTATTATTTTTAAAAGAAAGAGCAAATAGGAATTTTTATTAAAAACCAACAATGTTTATCTACAAAACCTTCAAAAACCACTTCACCCTCTAACCTTCCAAACAAGGTCATAAAGTTATAACCAAAACAAAAATTTCATACTCACATCTTATCATGCCCACAAGGTTCCATTATTTTTCAAAGTTATGTGATTGTTTAAAAAAATTATAAATATAACTAGGCTTTAGTATGTACCTATACTAGTTTAATTAACTCATAAGTGATGTTTACAGGTGGAACACAGCCTTCATTTCAATGGCAACTGTCTCAATGGAGGTCACTGGACGAAGGCTGTATGCACAGTAGGAATAGGAGCCAACCAAGCGGTGAAAAAAGAAGGTGACCATCTATGCAGGGATACTGAGTGCATGGTATGGGTGATATTCGTCTTTGACGGTGGTTTTTGCTCGATGGGTCTATTCTTATTGTAACAATTTAGCACAGTATCAATATCATAAATATGTCCAATGGAATTGAGAACTACAACCACGCGGACATGGTGACCCACAGGCTAAGATTACAATTGTAAATAGCATAACTTACAAATTTGAAATTTATGACTTAGTTATACTAACAACAACAATAACAACAAACTCAGTGCCTCCAAGGGCTCCCACATAAGCAGGGTCTGGGGGTAGATGTACGCAGCCTTCCCCCTTCAGGGGCCTACCCTGAAGAGGGGCTGTTTCTGAGGACCCTCAACCTAAGAAATTGGTCTGCAGCAAATGGCATGTGACTAGAAGTTGAGATGAGTTAGTTATACTACATTACTATAATTTTTTTAAACAGATACTATATTACTACTTACTAAATGATGTATTTGCTAATAAATTCATTTTCTATTACTTACAAAATGTCCCTCCCCCAAATTTTTTTTTTTTTTTTTTTTTTTTGTCGTTTTAGGTGTGTGGGACATGATTCTAATCATAACAGTTTGAGTACGTGCAACAACCATTTGCATTACTATATTGACATTTACATTTCACTTCCTTTTCAAGGCCATACAAAACTCACAATAGGTACACCGAAATGTTTTGAGCACTATTTGAAATTGTAAATTAATTTAGGAGAGAGAAATGTTAATTTTGCTGCTAAATACACAGTCTAATTTCATGTCAATTTTATTATGCCAAACTCTCTATCCTCCAAATCGATAATGAAGAAACAAAAAAGAATATTATCAAGATGTTATTTAAAATAACCTTTTCCAAACCTGTTTTAAAGGCTCAATATTCAGAAAAGATAAAATTATCTCAAAGTCATCCAAACTAAAAGTCCAAAAATGAAAAATGACATTTAAATTATAAAAAATTTGAACGTCAGGTTTCAAAATTTTGATTATAAATTCATTATCATGTATAGTTGTCTATTGAATTTGAAAGTAGAAACAATCAATAATAGTGCATATATAATATAAAAAAAAATAAAAAACCAAGATAATTTACAGATAAAAGAATAAAAACATAACATTGTAAAAAGATACTGATAAATATAGTAATACTAGATTGCCCTGTAAAATGCATGGACAATGATCAAAATTTGATAAAATTAAAATCTTTGTACAATTATTCCCGATAAAAAATAATTGAAGTCACAGTTTTAGTTTTTAAAAATTCGATCACCATCTGTGCATCGCATGGGGGCAATCTAGTATTATATTTGTTAATAAAAAAAAAAATCCCGCGTACAACTAAAATATTGCAATAATACTGCGAAAATACAGTGAAATACAGCGATAAATACAACGAAAAATTCCAGTGAAATACTGCAGAAAATAACAGAGGTAATAGAGTAGAATACTGTAAATAAATTACTGTAAATTAGTCTTAAAGATTGCTGTGATTACAGTAGAATATTGCAGTAGAAAAGCGTAGTAAAAACGCATTAAAAAATCCAGTCAAATTGCAGGAAAATATTGCAATTAAATTGCAGCGGCAGAGAGCAAATATTTCAGTGAAAAGGACGCAGTGGAATACCTAAACACGACAATCAAATTATACCGAAAGAGGGAGAATAAATTAGAAGATACCAAAGATACGGTGCCGTGGGAAAAACCACTGTCCTAAAAGACGATTTCGCCTCTGCTCCGATGCAAATAGATACGCAGGCGGCCGTCCTCCAGGATTTGCACAGTCTGACCCTTAACGTGCACTCATTAAATGTCGGTTAGGAGCGCCTCGAATAATGCCCAGAATTTTTGATGGATCGACAGAGAGAAAAGAAGAGGAAGATGAAGGTGTTTTCGGTGCCTTTGACGGTCAAGCTTAGGCGTTTATTTATACTGGTATAAAACCAGATCTGGTATTTAATGTGATATCAGCAATGACCATAAACATATGGCTTGATTAATGCTATGGTGCAACGACCAGAAACGGTCACTTTGAATTTTGCAGTAAATGAGAACGGCAGCTGCGTATTAATAACAGTGTTGGTTATAATTTTTCGTAAAATAAATATACCCGGTATAAAAAACTCACCCACACCCTCGCCCGAGCATGGCACGGAGCTTCGGGCGGGCGGATCGCGTGTGGTTCCTTCCATTCTTTCACCCAAGACTTAATTCAAATGACTCAAAAATACTCACCCTTATAAACCCAACTATCCCCTCCTAAATTATCAATGTGGGATTGGGGGCATTTGTCTTGTATTCACAATGGAATTGGGATACAACTGTCCTATTAATTTAGATTTAGCTTGTATCATTTTTCTAACAATCCCCCACAAAGGATACAAGCGAAAAAAAAAGAAAGGAATAGACTGGGCAAAGGGAGTTCGGTTTTTCAGCGTCGATGTCTTACGACTTGAATCGTCACCTAGTGTAACCCAAGTTTAGGACCAACATTTTGCAAGGTGACTTTCGTCTTGAACCTCACAAGGGGTTGTATAGTCTTCCACTTGGACACATACCGAACTCCAGATCTCGGCAACTCCTGCGGTTTGGCACGTTTAATAGGCCATGCGCTTGTCCTGGATGTTCATAGGCGCCCTAGAAGGCAAGTCTTAATCCTTCATAGGGAGCGGCCAGACTCCCACACCTATATAGGTGGATCCCATCAAATGTGTGTTACCGTACACCACCAAACATATGGATATGGGTCCATTAAGAGCTAAAGCTCAACCTTTCCCCTGGTAACATACAGACAATGTCCGTCATGTGCAAGTCGTGCTTACACCGCCAGCATACGGCATTGGACCCGTCTTCGCACTGTCACACCATAGGGAGGGACAACATAAAACACAGTGCATATCTTGAATGAAACTATGACTTTTCACATTGAACCTGATAAGCCCAGGTTGGATACATCATAGTCTATTCGTATACAGACTTCAGTCCCATCCCCCTCGATCTTTCTACAATCATTTTACGACAAAGGCCTTTTGTCAACGGATCCGTAAGATTCTTTTAGATTTTACATAGTCTAGTGATATCACTCCACTTTCTAGTAGATCTTTCACGATCTTATGCCTGAGACGAATGTGTCTCCTCTTGCCATTGTAAACCTTGTTCTTAGCCATAGCAATTGCAGCTTGACTATCACAGTGAAGCGACACTGATGGAGCTAGATGCCCCCACAATGGCACGTCTCCCAGTAGACTTCTTAGCCACTCGGCTTCATGACCTACCAACTCAAGAGCAATAAACTCAGATTCCATAGTAGACGTGGCAGTACAAGATTGCTTAAATGATTTTCAGGATATAGCACCTCCAACTAGTGTGAACACATATCCACTAGTGGAATTAATTTCATCGTTATCAGACACCCAATTGGCGTCGCAGTATCCTTCTAATATAGCGGGAAACTTCCTATAATGAAGTCCCCAATCCATGGTTCCTTTTAAATATTTAAGCAATCTTTTTAACGCATTCCAATGCTCTTGATTAGGATTATGTGTGTATCTACTGAGTCTACTCACAGCATATGCAATGTCAGGTCCAGTGTAGTTCATTAGAAATATAACACTACCAATTATCCTGGCATACTCAGATTGGCACATAGCGACACCTTTATGTTTAGTTAAATGTACACTGGGATCATAAGGTGTTTTAACAGGATCAGCATTGACCATATTGAACCTTCTAAGTATCTTTTCAACATAGTGAGACTGGTTTAAGCTTATACCCTCTGGAGTTTTCACAATCTTAACTCCTAAAATCACATCTACCTCACCCATATCTTTCATTTCAAATTTAGAGCATAGAAAGTTTTTCGCCTCATTGACAACACTCAAGTCTGTGCCAAATATCAGCATATCATCAATATATAGACAAATTATTACACATCCATTTGAATCACACTTAGAGTACACACACATTTAACCATTGTTTACAAGGAAATTATTAGCTACTAATGTGCTGTTAAATTTCTCATGCCATTGTTTAGGTGCCTGTTTGAGACCATATAGAGATTTTACAAGTTTACAAACTTTATTTTCATTACCAGGAACCACAAAACCCTCAGTTTATTTCACGTAAATCTCTTCGTCTAGGTCACATTAAGGAATGCTGTTTTAACATCCATTTGATGCACTAGTAAATCATGGACAGACGCAAGGGCGATCAAAGCTCTAATCGTGGCAATTTTAGCAACAGGTGAATAAGTATCAAAATAATCTAACCCCTGTTTCTGGGTATAACTCTTAGCCACTAACCTCACCTTAAATTTGTCTATTGTCCCATCAGCCTTCATTTTCTTTCTAAAGACCCACTTATAACCTATTGGCTTACAACCTCTAGGAAGGTCTACCAATTCCCATGTATGGTTACCTAGAATTGATTCTAGTTCGCTATTAATGGCTTCTTTCCAAAAGGTAGAGTCAACTGACCTTATGGCCTCATCATAGGTTTTAGGGTCTTCTTCTAACATATAGACATTTGCAATTTCTTCATTTATGAAATTATCTTCTGATAGGAAAGTGATTACAAAGTCAGGTCCAAAGTTGGTTTCTTTTGTAGCTCTTTTACTCCTATGAATTTCAGGAGTGTCTATATCGTTAGCATTATCATGACTAGTAGTTACATTATTAGAGGGCAAGCTAGTAGGCTGTGCATCATTAGACTTCAAGGGAAATATATGCTCAAAGAATTCAGCATCTCTAGATTCCATGATACTACCACATGCATATGAATCATTAGATCCCTTAATGAAAAAACGATAAGCAGCATTGTGATGAGCATATCCGATAAAAATGGAATCGACAGTCTTAGGTCCAATTCTACTACGTTTAAATTCAGGTAACCCAACCTTTGCTAGACACCCCCACACTTTTAAATACTTTAGATTAGGCGCATAACCTTTCCACATTTTTTTTTTGGTAAGTCAGCGAAAACCTTTCCACATTTCGTATAGGGTTTTATCTAATTTCTTATGAGGAACTCTATTAAGTACATGACAAGCAAATAGTATCGCCTCCCCCCACATGTTGTCAGGTAGTCCAGAACTAATAAGCATAGCAATCATCATACCCTTTAAAGTTCTATTTTTTCTCTCGGCAACGCCATTAGACTGTGGGCAGTAGGGTGGGCTTCGCTCATGTATTATTCCATTTTCCTTACAGAATCTTTCTAGAGAGGTTGGGTCATATTCTCCTCCTCTATCAGACCTAACTCTTTTAATTTTCCTTCCTAACTGATTTTTAACTTCGGCTTTATATTTTAAAAACATTTCTTTTGCTTCATCTTTAGTACTTAGGAGACATAGCATTGAATATCTAGAGTGGTCATCTACAAAGGTTATGTAGTATCTTTTTTCGCCTCTACTCATTAGGCTTTTATAGTCTCCTAAGTCAGTATGAACTAGTTCAAGAAGTTCAGTTTGTCTCTCAATGGACTTAAAGGGTTTTTTGGCATATTTAGCTTCTACACATACTTCACACTTATCAAAGTTGATATCACTGAAGTTAGGGATCATGTTCATTTTCTTAAGCCGTTTAATTGATTCAACATTTATATGCCATAATTCAAGAGATTCAGCAATATAAGCAGAAGAGATACTAGCAGTGTTATTTATGCAAATAGCATCAAGGACAAATAGACCACCATTACAAAAACCCTTAACCACATATTCTCCATTCCTAGTTAGGACTAACTTGTCTGAGTCAAAGGATAATTTCAACCCAGCTTTGATCAAGAGACTATCCGAAATTAAATTTCTACGCATATTAGACACATGCAGAACATTCGTTAAAGTAAGAAATTTTCCAGAAGTGAGTTTTAAGGAAATCTTTCCTTTTCCGAGGATTGGGGCAGCTGCAGAATTGCCTATAAAGACCACCTCTCCATCGGACATCTTCTGATATTCCTGGAACATGCTTCTGTTCGTGCAGATGTGCCTGGTAGCCTCGGTATCCACTATCCACTTAGGCAAGTTGTTGACCAGGTTCACCTCTGAAACAACAGCTACAATGTTCTCTGCCTCTACAAGGTGGGCTTTGTTCTTCGAGTCTTTAGGCTTTTTGCTTCTGCAGTCTTTGGCCATATGTCCACGTTTTCCACAGTGATAACAATCTCGGAGGAATTTGTTGTCTGGCTTATGAATCTTTCCTCTAGGCTTGAAATTTGGGTGATGCTTTTTCCCATTGTTCTTGAACATGTCTGCATTACTAGGTCTAGCTTCGACAATATTAGCTTTATAATGATCGGAGTATGCGTACCCCCCTGTCCTTAAGCCTATTTTCTTCTTCAATTTTTAAGTGGTTCATTAACTCCTCTAATGTCAAATCCTTCTTTTTGTGCATGAGTAAATTTCGGTAATTCTTCCAGGAAGGTGGAAGGTTTTCAATTAAGACATACGCTTGAGTTATTTTGCAAATTTTAAGGTCTTCTGACAAAAGAGTAGTTACAATATTTTCATATTCATGGACTTGTTCAATTATCGGTTTGTTGTTCATGAATTTGAAATCTAACCACTTACTAACAGCATATTTCCTAGTACCAGCGTCATCACCCCCATATTTTTTCTGTAGGGAATCCCAAATCTCTTTTGCCGTGGTTAATTTTACATAGATATCAAAAAGGCCATCACTCATGTAATGCAGTAAATTTCCCCTACAGGTTCGGTCATCTACGGTGAATTTTTCCTCATATGCATTTTTCTCTTTTTCACCTTCAGGTACCTTTTTGTCGTAGAGCACGTAATCAAGACAAACTAATTGTAGGAAAAACAGAATTTTTTGGGACCACCTCTTATAGTTCTTCCCGTCAAGAGGTTCAACTTTAGACATGTTGGGAAGCGGTATTTTTGTTGCGATGTTCAAATATTAGTGTGTAAAAACAAATCGTCTTTTAGATTGTTAAAAAAAAAAATCCCGCATGCAACCAAAATATTGCAATAATACGGCGAAAATACAGTGAAATACAGCGATAAATACAACAAAAAATTCCAGTGAGATACTGCAGAAAATGACAGTAGTAATAGAGTAGAATACTGTAAATAAATTACTGTAAATTAGTCTCAAAAATTGCTGTGATTACAGTAGAATATTACAGTAGAAAAGCATAGTAAAAACGCAGTAAAAAATCTAGTCAAATTGCAGGAAAATATTGCAATTAAATTGCATCAGCAGAGAGCAAATATTTCAGTGAAAAGAATGCAGCGGAATACCTAAACACGACAATCAAATTATACCGAAAAGAGGGAGAATAAATTAGAAGATACCAAAGATACCATGCCGTGGGAAAATCACTGTCCTAAAAGATGATTTCGCTTCTGCTCCGGTGCAAACAGATACGCAGGCGGCCGTCCTCCAGGATTTACACGGTCCGACCCTTAACGTGCACTCGTTAAATGTCGGTTAGGAGCACCTCGAATAATGCCCAGAATTTTTGATGGATCGAGAGAGAGAAAAGAAGAGGAAGATGAAGGTGTTTTCGGTGCCTTTGAAGGTCAGGCTTAAGTGTGTATTTATTTTGGTATAAAAACAGATCTGGTGTTTAATGTGATATCAGCAATGACCATAAACGTATGGCTTGATTAATGCTGTGGTGCAACGACCAGAAACGGTCACTTTGAATTTTGCAGTAAATGAGAACGGCAACTGCGTATTAATAACAGTGTTGGTTATTATTTTCCGTAAAATAAATTTACCCGGTATAAAAAACTCACCCACACCCTCACCCGAGCACGGCCTAGCCTGCGCGCGTGCGTGGTTCCCTCCATTCCTTCACCCAAGACTTAATTCAAATGACTCAAAAATACTCACCCTTATAAACCCAACCACCCCCTCCTAAATTATCAATGTGGGATTGGGGGCATTTGTCTATATTCACAATGGAATTGGGATACAACTTTCCTACTAATTTAGATTTAGCTTGTATCATTTTTCTAATAATATTATTTAAAAAAGAAAAAGGAACGTTGACACGATTATACTGCCCATTGATCTATTAAGGTTATGTATGTTGAAGTGTAGTAAATTATGGTAAAAATATTATAAACAGCAAAGATTTGCGAACTACAAGGTTGTGTCACGACAAAAAAACATTGTTCACGATGAAATGGAACTTTCACTACACAAATGAAACTTTGTTGAGCTAGGATGGTACTTTTGAGCGAGCAGATGGTACTTTTGAGCGAGCAGGTGGTACTTTTGAGTATATATACATATGCATAATATTTCTTATTTTAGGATTAAGTAAATTAATTTTAGTATTAATAATTTATAATTAGAATTACGTCAAAAAATAGAATAAAAATATTTGACAAAAAAAGACTTACATCATTTAGTGAGTAACACATAATGATCAAAAAATTTATTTATAATTTTTATTGTCCATGATAATCGTAGCATTTATTTAGTATTTTTAAAAGTCATTTATGTGTTATGTATACATTTTTTTTACGAATAATATTTTCCTTTTCAATTTAAAATAAAATAACAATTTAAAAATATTATTTTATTTAAAAAAGAAAAAGGAACATTGATATTGCTATACTGTCCATCGATCTGTTAAGGTCATGCATGTTGAAGTGCAGTAAATATGGTAAAAATATTATAAACGACAAAGATTTACGAACTACAAGGATGTGTCACGAAAAAATGTTACTTTTCACGACGAAATGAAACTTTCACTACACAAATGATGAATAAATTACCAAAGTGGCATATTTTGCAAAAAAAATTACCAAAATGGCATAGTTGAAAAAATATTTACCAAAATGGCACACTTTACTGTAGCGTCAATAGGAAACGCCTTTTCGAACGGCGTTCGTTGAGCGGTCGGAGACGTTACGTGTCGGACGCCGTCAGAAACGGCGTACGGATGCCGTCAGAAACGGCGTCAGAAAGGGCCGTCCTATGGGACGCCGTTCTAACGGCGTCCCTACGCCATCTCTTTCTGACGTCCGTACGCGCACAATAATATTTTCGTGACCTGCTCTTTTTCCCCTCCATTTTCATCTTCTTCTTCAACCTACTCTTTTTCCTCCATTTTCATCTTCTTCATCCCCTTCATCTTCACTTTTACCTCTATAAATACCACCAATTTCTTCAATATTTTTCACAACATCTTATTCATCCCCTTCATCTTCACTTTTACCTCTATAAATACCACCAATTTCTTCAATATTTTTCACAACACTCAATTACTTAAATACATCTTTCAACTTATTATCCTCTCAAAAAAAACTTCCAATCTCCACTTCATTTTCACAGTTATGTAAGTCGTTATTATTGTCATTTTTAAATTTATTAATACTTTTATATTATAATGTCATATTATTTTGTAGGAATTTATTATTATAGTAATATTATTAGATTGATTAGTAAAGTTAATATAGTGATTATAATATATATAATAACAAATTAAAAAATTTATACTGAAAAAATTATTAATTGTATATTTTATGTTATATTTCAATATATTCGTAATTTTTTGTAACTTATATTATTTTTCAGTGTTAAACTTTATTATATGGCAATTTTAACTGTTTGTGATACCTTTATGTATTTAAAATATTTTATAGATATTTAAATTCTATATTTTGGGCAATTTAGAGATGTAAATATTATCAGAATTGTCAGAAAAAATATTAGCTGACATGATTATAGAATATAAGGTAAATTACAGAAAATTTTATTGACTTTTACTTCAAAAATAGAAAACCCCCCTCTCAAATAACTTTTGAAAATTTTTTCACTTTGCCCCCAAATTATGTTTTATCTCATAATATTTTTTTCTTAAAATTTTAAAATAATTATATTTTTATTAATATCAAAAATTTTCTTAATTTTTTTTTGCTAAAAATATAAAATATTAAATTTTTGTCTAATAATATAAAACCTTTTTTCTAAAAACAAAAATAAACATTAGGGCAAAATGGTCAAAAATAAGTTACATAGGGGTTAAGTGATAAATTTTTAAAAGTAAGGGGGTTTTATGAGTGCTTTTATTTGTAAGGGGGTTTTCTATTTTTGAAGTAAAAGACAGGAGAGTTTTCTATAATTTACTCTAGAATATATTTTATTAGGTTTGTTTAGTAATATTAATATAATAATTACAATATATATAATGGTATATTATAAAATTTACTTATGAATATAATATTAAATAAGAGGTTGCTAGAATATATTATATATAATAGTATATCATAAAATTTATGTTTTATTTCAATGTAATATAACACAATTAATACTCACTTATTATTGACTACATGATTATTAGAATGTTATATATATTACAAATTTTGTAAATATTTAAATTCTATATTTTGAACAATTTAGGGATGTAATTTTATTTTTTATATGTATTACGATTATTTTAAATTATTCGAATTTGTAAGACATTAAGAATTTTTAGAAAAACTATTATATTATTCATATAATATAAAATTTTTATACTATAAATACAATTTAGAGATGCAATTTAGAATTTTTAATATAAAATTGAATAAGAGGTTGCTATAATAATTTATTTGTTATTATGAAAAAATGTGTTAGAATAGAATGATTATAAGTAGAATTAAAAATAATTAGAAAACGGTAATTTTGATAGAAAAATAAGGGACATTGTATGTTTTATATTATACGAATAATACAGAGTTAATATATTGCATTTCTTAGTTTGATATAATATTGGTAGATACTCTGTAATGTTATTAATATTACATTGTATGTTTTTAATTGAGACTCAGTCTACAAATTATGGCGTGCAACATAGTCACATTGTTGTGTCCTTATGATGGAGATACGGTGCAAACTGTTGATGGTGTTGATTACACGGGTGGAAGGCAGTTTATACTTAGGGTGCAGTCTGGAATTTCTCTTCCAGATTTGAAGGAAATGATGCATGAATTTACTGGCTGGGATCATAACACAATTGATATTGCGATTACATGGAGAATGTTGTTATCTCATAATCCTATGCGATACACACCTATTGAGATCGTTTGTCCAACGGCATTGAGGTCTATGTTCGAAATGGCTTTAGAAAATAGGGCAACATATATAGAATTGTATGTATCTGCTGTGAATGTTGCGGGAAGAGCTCAACATCGTGTGTCGCATACTGTAGTTGAGGCATCTAGAGGTCCAATGGTAGGCGTTTCACTGGTTGCTGGAATGGTTGCAAACGAAAGCACAACCATGTTTGATAGGGCTTATGCCAACAATGATTCCGAGGCATCCGATGAAGATGCAGATCTGGGGTTGGACGATGACGAGGATGAACTACATGATAATGATGATGGTGCCGGGCCTTCATTTGCCCAAGCTCCTGTTCTTGAATTCGAAGATGTCTCTTGGGCAGACCAGGCAGTATGTTCTAACTGGGCGGAAAGTAGAAGAATTCGGTCAACAGGAACTATCTTGGAGGAGGGACAAGTGTTCCAAACGAAGGAAGAATTAGTCAATGCAGTTAAGGAGTGGCACATAAAAAACAAGCTCGAATATATAGTGCACCGGTCGAAGCCTACTTACGCAGCCCTAAGGTGCGTGCAAGCACCGCAATGCAACTGCTATCTATGTGGGGCGCTCAAACAAAAACTAGGGGCATTTGAGATTTCGGTTTTGAGGGGGCCACATACCTGTTCTACCACTGTATTGGCAGAAGATCACCGTGCCTTGACATCAAATTTTGTTGCAACTATAGTGTCACTTATTGTGACTGCTGATCTTAAAATGAATATTGCAGCAATTCGAGCAACAGTACAACAACAACATGGATACAACATTTCGTATCAGAAGGCATGGATAGCAAAACAGGAAGTGATTGAGCGGTTGTTTGGCTCCCATGAGGATGCATTTTCGATGCTACCTAAGCTACTCACTGCATTGCAACAGTCAAATCCAGGCACTATTGTCGATTGGCAATATAAAAGCATGGTGGGAATGAGGCAATCTTTCGTGGAGTTTTTTGGGCTTTTGGTGCATCTATTGAGGGATTCAAGAGTTGTCGTCCACTTATTAGTATCGATGGTACCCATTTATATGGGAAATATATGGGGAAGCTGCTGGTAGCTGTCGCATTTGACGCTAACAATGGTATATACCCATTGTGTTTTGCTCGTGTAGACCAAGAGGATGCATGGAGTTGGGGTTGGTTCCTGTTTTGTCTGCGTACATATGTGACTGGCGATCGCCAGCCGATATGTATTATATCTGATCGACATGCTGGCATCAAGAATGGGATGTCAATCATTTGGCCTGAGCCTGAAAGGCAGCATCGTTACTGCACTCGCCACCTTGTTAGTAACTTCAATCACAGATTTAAAAACGCTACAGTGAAGAAGAAGTTGAGTGAGATGGCGAGGGAACCTTCTAGGAGGAAGTTCTATACTTTGTATTACCATTTTATACACGCCAGTGATGAGATCAGAGAGTCGATTGAACGGGAGCCTAAAGAACGTTGGGCACTTTCGTATGATGGTGGTTATCGCTATGGCAACATGACTACTAATATATCGGAAGTGTTCAATAGCGTTTTGAAAGTGGGACGAGCCCTCCCAGTAACTGCCCTTGTGGAGATGACATTTTATCGATGCAATAAATATTTTGTCAATCGCAGGGATGTGGCCGGGGCATATTTTTCACAGGGTCTTTTATGGCCGCCGAAAGTCTTTGCTGAAATAGAACTTGCCACCTTGAAATCAAAAAGACATACAGTGACGTTGTTTGATCGAAACAATATGGAGTTCCAGGTAACAACTCCGAGTAGGCAGACTGAATCAGGATACAGAAGGGAGACTCACCATACTGTAACGCTAAACGAATGGAGTTGCACTTGTGGTACATGGCAACTGTTTCATCGTCCATGCTCACATGTGATGGCATGTTGTACCACTTCTCAGCTCGAGTTCGGACAATATTGATCCATTTTTAAGCCTTGCCATGTATGCAAGTGCGTATGCTCCATTGTTTCACCCCCTTCCCGATCAGTCTCTATGGCCGGAGTACATTGGACCTATAGTGGTTGCAGATCACACAAGGTGGAGGCATGGTAGAGGACGGCCACGCTCAACCCGACTACATAACGAAATGGATGCAAGGGAGGGCTTGTCCAAAAATAAATGTAGCATATGTAGTGAAAGGGGGCATAATAAAAAAACATGTCCTAATAGACAGCAATAATGTTGTACTTAGGTTCATACTTGCATTTGATGTATTATTTACTGTAATTACATAATAATAATAAATATAATTTCTTTCTTGTGTTGTGCTTGATAAGAATGCTGTAATATGTGTAATTTTAGTGTTAGCCCATTGGTTACTATTTTCAGTTTTTTTAGAGATATGGTAAGAACACTAGGAGGACATGCTTCGACTTCGACCTCGACTGCTCGGTATGGTGAGCAAAATCCAGGTCCAGATGACAGGTCTGTGTTGCGTCTTCAGGAGCGTCATCGATCGGAGGATGTTTGGAATGAAAGGGTATGCTGTTAATCGATATTTGTCATATAATTTTGAGTTATAATTATTTAAATAGTTGATTAATATATTTAATGTCTTTGTGTTACAGGGCAATGATGAGATCAGGGTGAGGATTCACCATCCATCAACCCTTCGCCCACAAATACGACCTTATGTCGTACAAGCTGGATTCATTGGAGTGGCCCAAGTAGGTCACATCCAGATTGATAACGCATTGGTTGGGGCTTTATTAGAGAGGCGGAGGCGGGAGACCCATACATTCCACCTACGTGTTGGTGAGATGACACCAACACTGCAGGATGTTGCCGTTTTACTAGGTCTACGTATAGACGGTCGAGCAGTCACCGGTAGCACTACCTACAATTGGTAGGACCTCTGTCATTATTTATTGGGTGCAGCCCCCCAAGAATCAGCATTAAAGGGCAGCCTAGTAAGAAGTACATGGTTGGCGCAACTTTGTGCACAAGCCCCCCCACCTTACGCCGATGAGCAAGTGTTGTTACAACACGCCAGACGCTACATCCTTAATTTGTTCGGCTCCCTGTTAATCACCAACAACACTGGTAGTTGGACATCAATGGTCTATCTTCCATTGCTTGAGACGATGGAGGGGTGTAGTGAGTACAGCTGGGGGTCAGCTGTTCTTGCCAATCTATACAGACAAAGGTGCCAGTGTTGCATGGCAGGCCGCGCCCAAATCGGCGGGTGTGTTTTATTGCTCCAGGTATGGACGGTCACTTATATTAATGTTTAATTCTTTAATGTATTAAATCCCTAATTCGTATGTGCCATTGCATGTGTAGTTGTGGTCATGGGAACATTTACATATTGGTCGACCGTTTATATCCGCGCCCCGTCCACTTCCACTTGCAGTCAATGATCTGTTGCCTCCTTTGGGATCTCAGTAAGGGAAAATATTTTGTACATCTTGATTTAATAAATATATAATATTATGTATGTATTAAAATAATTTATTTTGTACTTGATCAGCTGGGTTGCGTCCTTGACATTCCGCGAGAGTCCAAGGCAATGCCAATCCTTCTATAGGGACCAACTTGATATCCAAGAGCCACATCAGGTATAAACATAAAAACAGACACAATTATATATTGTTAATATTTAATGTAATAACTAAGTTATTTTATCTGCACTTAGGTTCAATGGACGCCTTACAGGCAATCTCGGTTAAGCACCTTGCCAGCAGTTTGTGTCGAGGGTCGTCATATCTGGCGATATCAGGGACCAATGATATGCTTTGGCATTGTAGAGCTACATTGCCCTGATAGAGTGTTGCGTCAGTTTGGATTAATGCAACATATCCCGGATCACATCGACACCCTTGACTCCTTGCACAATACATCTCGTTCGGGCAGGTGGGACGAGAATTGGGAGGTCTACCATTCGAACTGGATCGAGGTATGGAACACACGAATGGATTATATAGCCAACGTACGTCACCCTCCTACATCGCCTACAAATTACATGTGTTGGTACAACTCTATCACTAGGCATTATATAGTACGGCGTGAAGTGCATGTTCAGCGTCCATCCCGGCTTCGTTATGATCCAAGTGGCAACCAAATTCAACGTGTGGTAAGCACTTTTACAACATTTGTCTCCTTACTTATTCCACAATATGTTTCGTTAACATTTGAATGTACTATTTTCTAGGTCGATGTTCTTAAAAAGCATGCTAAAATGGCAGTTCAAAGGATACGTAATACTGTTGGCCACACTGTAGAGTCTGTCTCTACAGAATGGCTAACTACTTGCAGTACCGCAATAGACGTTGCCGGTGAACGACATCAATTTGAACAGGCTATGCAAGAAGAAGAGTTTGACTACAGTTCATTTGGTGCTCCACCCTCACAGCATCATGGTGAACCTCCAGAAGGAAGTAGACGTGAACGTCCACGACATAGTTTTCCAGTTTATATGGAAGGTTCACCCTCACAGCATCGTGGTGAACCTCCAGAAGGAAGTAGACGTGAACGTCCTCGACATAGTTTTTCAGTTCATATGTAAGATTCACCCTCACAGTATCGTGGTGAATCTAGTCGTAGATCGACGTCACGTTTTGTACCATAACTTACGTTATTTATTTTTTTGTAATCTATTATTACAGTGCATTTTTTCCTTTTTTATTACTTTATACATTAAATAATGTAACTCTACTAAATTTTTTTCTACTTTATTTTATCATTTTATTGTTAATTAAGTTAGGAGGATTGTTAATTTTTTTTACTTTACTTTTATACAAAGGTGTGTGGGAAGCAGTCAGAAACGGCGTGCGGACGCCGTTTGGAAGTCACTAAGGGACGCTGTTTCTAACGGCGTACGGACGCCGCTAGAAACGGCGTCCCTTAAGTGATGTCGGCGTCCGACACGTAACGTCTCCGACCGCTTAACGAACGCCGTTTGAAACGGCGTTTCCTGTTGACGCTACAGTAAAGTGTGCCATTTTGGTAAATATTTTTTCAACTATGCCATTTTGGTAATTTTTTTTGCAAAATATGCCACTTTGGTAATTTATTCCACAAATGATACTTTGTTGAGCTAGGATGGTACTTTTGAGCAAGTAGGTGGTACTTTTGACCAACAAATTGGAACTTTTGAGTATATATACATACGCATAATATTTTTTATTTTAGGATTAAGTAAATTAATTCCAGAATTAATAATTTATAATTAGAACTATGTCAAAAAAATAGAATAAAAATAGCTGACAAGAAAAGACTTATATCATTTAATGAGTAACACATAATGATCAGAAAATTTATTTACAATTTTTTTTATCCATGATAATATTAGAATTTATTTAGTGTTTTTTAAAGTCTGTTATTGTGTTATGTATGTTTTTTATTTACGAATAATATTTTCCTTTTTCAATATGAAATAAATATTTTTTAAAAATAAAAATTAAAAAATATTATTTATTTAAAAAAAGAAAAAGGAACATTGACACCAATATGTTAAGGTTATGTTTGTTGAAGTGTAGTAAATTGTAGTTAAAATATTACAAACGGCAAAGAATTATGAAATGCAAGGTTGTGTCACGATAAAATGCTACTTTTTACAAAAAAAAAAATGGAACTTTCACCACACAAATGGTACTTTTGACTAACAAATGAGAATTTTTTACCATTGCAATGGAAATTTTGATTATACATATACATACACATAATATTTCTTATTTAAAGAATAAGTAAATTAAGTTTAGAATTACTTATTTATGACTAAGACTATGTTAAAAAATTATACTAAGAATGTTTGACAAGACAAAGCTTACATCATTTAGTGACTAATACATGCTGATCAAAAAATTTATTTAAACTTTTTGTTGTCCATGATATTCTTAACATTTATCTAATGTGTTTTAAAGTCTATTATTACATTATGTATGTATTTTGTTTACAAATAATAATTCTCTTTTCAATGTAAATAATTTTTTTTTTAAAATTTAAAATATGATTTTATTTAAAAAAAAGAAAAAGGAACATTAACACTGTTATACTGCCTATCGAAGTGTTATGATTATGTTTGTAGAACTGCAGTGACTTGTAATCAAAATATTATTAGGGGCAAAGAATTATGAAATGCGAGGTTGTATTATGATAAAATGCTAATTTTCACAAAGGAATGGAACTTTAATTTAACGACACACAAATGGTACTTTATAAAGCTATGATGTTACTTTTGGGGAAGCAATAATACTTTTGACCAACAAATTGTAAAATTTTACAATTGCAATGGAACTTTTGATTATATATATACATATGCATAATATTTCTTATTTAAGGATTATATAAATTAAGTTTAGAATTAATAGTTTACAATTACTACTATGTTAAAAAAAATAGTACAAAAATATTTGACGCAGCAAGACTTACATTATTTAACGACTAACACACAAATGCATCATAATTTGTAAAAGCTTATACCACATAGTTTAAAATGAAGATATCTTTAATTTTGATGCAATTTTTCAAATGATTATTAGATTATGTGACACTAATCACTTGGATAATGTTTTATAATGGTAGGAAATGCACCACAACATAGTTTTAATCCATATGGAGTTAGTTATAGAAATATACAACTAGTTTTAACTAAATATACTACTACTTTTAACTAAAAATACTACAATTTGTAAAGCATTGTCCCACACAGTTAAAAATGAAGGAACCTTTAATTTTGATTCAATTTTTTAAATGATTATTAGATTATTTTTCACAAATCACTTTAATAATTATTTCAAAGGGTTATTTACACTAAAGGTCCCTGTGCTTTGTCCATTATGTTAATTTAGTTCTTCTACTTTAATTGTGTCAATTTAATCCCTGTACAATTCTAAATGTGTCAATTTGGTCCTTAGATAGTTAAGTTTTTAATAAAATGTTTTAATGATTCGGTCACAAATTGGGTTAAATTGAGTAAAATGATGAATTTATAATAATTACTTGCATTTAACATAATTTTGCCGTTCGAAAATTATGACATTAATTTAACTTAAATTTGACAAAGGATTAAATTGACACATTTTGAATTGTTTTAGGACTAAATTGACACCATTAAAAGTACAAGGACTAAATGACAAAATAGGTAAAGTATAGGGACCTTTGGCATAAATAACCCTATTTCAAATGTTAGGAAATATACCACAACTTAGCTTGAACCCGTATGGAGTTAATTTTAGAAATGTACCACTAGATTTAACTAAATGCAACACTAGTTTGAACTAAATATATCACAAGTTGTAAAAGTTTATACCACATAGTTAAAATGAAAGAATCTTTCATGTTGATTCAATTTTTCAAATGATCATTAGATTATGTTACACTAATGATTTCAATAATGATTTACAACGGTAGGTAATGTACCACTACTTAGTTTCAACCCATATGGAGTTAGTTATAGTAATGTACTCTTAGTTTTAACTAAATGCACGACTACTTTTAACTGCTTGATATCCCAATGTTACGTCCATTTGTGTGATTAATTTATTGATTGCACTCACCTGTATCATCGTTGAATTTCGGATGACAAATAAATAAGCATTATTATAGTTTTTCACATAAATAACACAAATTGTATAGTAAATATGTAGTGCGCACCACAATTGGCTTAACCCATTCATGGAAGAGAGACTATATGGAGTGTAAGAAGTCCACAATTGTTATGCAATTATTAGAAATTGAGAATGTGTATAGACACTAGTGATCAATAAACAACATGGGCACGAATAACTATAATCACAAGTATAATGCAAAAGATGACACATTCCATGCATTTTGTTGTGGTCGTGATACACATGAGATAATGTACAACAAAATACCATGGACAACTACTGCCAACACTAGAGTTGACACTTTTTCACTAGTCGTTTCAAAGTGTTGTCGATCAACTGTTGCATATTCTATTCACCGGTGTTCTTTGTGCACTCATAGTTGAATACAATTGTTTGGAGTGTGGAAAAAAAATGCAGAAATTTGTACGCTGGCCAATTAAAAATTATAAATTCATATTTAAGGAAAGTCATTACACGTACCATAACGTTGGGTGGAATAATATATCGAATCCCGGTGGTTGTACCAAATCAACGATTGGATGACAAGTCACATGTTGCGTGGACGAATGTGTTCGATATTGGTCTGGGATGCACAAAAAGATGCATATACCTTAGCAAGTGTAATAAAGTTTCCATTGACGTTTAATATCTCTAATTTGCTTCCCCTGCGTAATATACAACAAAACACTTAATAAAATCACAAGATGCAGGTATAACAAATCGTAAGATTCAATTACTCCTTCGATATTTATTAATGCCTAAGAATGAAGTGAATGACAACATGTTTTTCTGGTGGAAATGCATGTATTACGTGACATCCTTTGAGGCGCCTCCGCGAGGATGGCTTTGTAGATTCATGAATGTCAGCGTTATATTCCTCTTGAGGAACCACTAATGAGGGACTAACAAATGCGAAATGTCTTTGATATCGCTATCGGGCGAGGCTTGATTATCATTCTTCTCATTTGCATCCGATGATCAATTGGGGGCGAGGGGGTCAAATGCCTTTCTGTCACAACCCTTGGGTGGTGACTCGCTAGTTTAAGGCTCCAGTGAAGATAATAAAGATTAAAGTTAGATGAGAGTGAAGAAGAAGAAAGTGAGAGATGAGAGAAGAAGAGATTTCATATATTTCATTGATAATAAACCCTAATTATAAATGGCTATTTAAAGAGATATTTACAAAAATAGAAAGTGTCAAGAAACTTCTAGAAATATCTAAAAATATAAAGGAAAATACAGAAAATAAAGGATAATATCAAATAGTACTGTCCTATGGATGAGCTAGCAAATCCAAGGATAAGGTCCGTATAGTACTGGGGTGAGCTGGCAGTTTGGCAGCTTGTGGATGTCAAGCGCAGGGAGCGAGCATGCGAGCTGGGCTCTGGGAAGCGATCTGGGGTGCAGAACACAGACACGGGACACGGGTCACGGGCACGGATGCAGCGCACGGCACGCGGAACACTAGACACAAACCTGACATTGTCATGACAATGTCTTGGTGTGCAATGACATATCATGCATATGACATTGCCCCTCGCTTCAAGCCATCCTCATCCTCAAGGATTGAAGTCAGGAAATTGGCCCCTGATGAAGGTCCAATCTTCCCAAGTTGCGGAGTCGTTTGGTATGTCCTTCCATTGAATAAGTACTTGCTTGACTCTCTGCCCCTTTCGCACTATTGCTCGCTGTTTCAACACAGCTTGCGGCTTGACCTTTGGGTTGCCTTCCTCATCCACATGCGGCAATTCTGAGCTGTAGGATGCGTTTTCCCCCAACTTCTTCTTAAGTCTAGAAACATGAAAGACCGGGTGAACTTGAGATCTTTCAGGCAGCTCCAACTTGTAGGCCACTTCCCCAATTTTTGGTAAAACCTTGTAGGGATCATAGTATCGTGCGGCTAGTTTGAGGTTCCTCCTCATGGCCACAGAGGTTTGGTGGTATGGCTGAAGTTTCAGATAAATGAGGTCTCCTACTTCAAACTTCCTCTATGTTTTGCGTGCGTCAACTTGCTGTTTGTGGTGATGTTAGGCTTCTCTAAGATTGTCCTTGAGGAGGTTGATCATGACATGGTGCTAGTTCACCCAATCTTCAACTGCTGCGGAGCGGGTCTCACAAGGAATGTCAATGGCTAAGGTGCACGGTTCATGTCCATAGAGTGCACGAAACGGTGTACTCTTAAGCGTCATATGGTAGTTATCATTGTACCCATATTCCGGTAGTGGTAGCCATTGTGCCCATAACTTGGACCGGTGCAATGCCATTCCCTGCAAATAGGTCTCAAGACATTGGTTGACCCTCTCCGTTTGCCCATCCGATTGTGGATGGTAGGCGCTGCTCATAATTAGTTCCACCCCCACTAGGCATATTAGCTCCTTCCAAAATGTACTATGTAAAACCCCATCACGGTCCGAGACTATGTCTTTGGGCAGCCAGTGCAATCTATAGACGGTGTCTAAGTAGACTTGTGCTACCTTTGCTGCTGTATACGGATGCGTCAAGGCCATGAAGTGCGAGTACTTGGTGAGTCTATCCACTACTACGAAGATGGTATCCAGGCCCAAGGACCTTGGTAGACCTTCAATGAAGTCCATGCTGATGCTTTCCCATGCGTGGCTTGGGATGGCCAACGGTTGCAATAGTCCTGGTTAAGCAACGCTCTCACTCTTGATGCGTTGGCATGTATAGCAATTGCTCACCCATTCCTACACAGTTTGCTTCATTTGTGGCCAATAGAACATGCGCTTGACACGCATCAAGTTGCCTAGTGTGCCTGAGTGCCTTCCCATAGGAGAGTCTTGAAGTGCTTGCATTATCTTGCCTTTGAGGTCTATGATGCTACCAATACAAATTCTCCCCTTATAACGTAGCACTTTGTCTCTGTATGAATAAGGATCACGGCCCTCTGGTCAATCTCGAGCTACACAATTAACTTTGAAGCTTGTGTATCACCATCACAAGAGTCCCCTACCTCGCGCATCCATAAGGGGGTCACGGAGGTCATTAGCGCACAGGTTGCGCTCTCGTTGTCTTTGGTACACCTTAACAATGCATCTAAGGCCTTGTTTTTTGCCCCCTTCTGTACAAAATGCTGTAGGTCAGGCCCACGAGCTTAGAAAGGCCCTTTTGTTGCAGTTGGGTTGTCACCCACTGCTCTAGGAGGTGGCGAGGCTTGAATGGCAGTTTTTATGATGAAACGGTTATCCCACGAGTAGTGCCTCCATTTTTCTACGGCCACCAACATTGCCATCAGTTCTTTCTCATAAACGGAAAGCCCCAAGTGGCGCGGGCTCAAGGCCTTGCTCATGTATGCTAACATTCTCCCTTCTTGTGTCCATACGGCACCTATGCCTACCCCGCAGGCATCCGTTTCAAGTATGAATGGTTTGCTAAAATCTGGTAAGGCCAGCACTGGTGCGGTCATCATAGCTTGCTTGAGCGTCTCGAAGGCGCATTGTGCTTCTTCGTTTCATTTGAATTCCCCTTTCTTGAGGAGATTTGTTAGAGGCTTGATAATTGCTCCGTAGCCCATCGCAAATTTTTTGTAATATCCCGTGAGCCTAAGGAATCCCCTAAGGCCCCTCACATTTTTGGGGTCTAGGCCAATCTCTTATGGCCTCTATGTTTCCCACATCGGTTGCCACTCCTTCCCCTAAAATGACATATCCTAGGTACTCGACCCAGTCCTTGCCAAAGGCGCACTTGCTGCGCTTGGCATAGAGGCAGTGTGTGTGCAAGGTCTTTAGGACCTTGTCTAGGTGCTCTAAGTGTGCGCTCAGGGTTGGGCTGTAGACTAGTATATCATCGGAAAAAACTAGTACAAATTTGCGCAAACATTCAGTGAATACCTCCTTCATCAAGGCTTGGAACGTTGCAGGCGTGTTCGTTAGGCCAAAAGGCATGACCCAAAACTCATAATGTCCTTGATGTGTCCGAAAGGCCGTCTTGTGTGTGTCCTCTTCCCTCACCCAGATCTGGTGGTATCCGACCCTCAAATCAATCTTTGAGAATATGCTGGCACCCCGGAGCTCATCTAGAAGGTCATCTATCACTGGAATAGAAAATTTGTCTTTTATAGTGATGCTATTCAACTGTCGGTAGTTCACACAGAACCGGTAGGTACCATCCTTCTTCCTGACCAGCAGCATGGGTCATGCAAAAGGGCTCCTGCTGGGCCCTACGATGGATGAAGTCAACATCTCACGCGCCTGCCTTTCTATTTCATTTTTCTGTGTATGTGGGTACTGGTATGGTCTTATGTTTACGAGCTTTGCCCCTGTCGAGGTAGGGATGCCATGATCTTGCCCGCGCTCCAGAGGAAGGGCACTCAGGTTGTCAAAAACATTCTGGTACTTGTACAGTAGATGCGCAATGCTTGGATGATGCTGCGCCTCCACTTCCTCTACTGTAGTGGCCATAAATTGGTGCCCCGTTATGCTGTCCACCTTTTTCTTCAAGAATTTCTTGAGGCCCTTTTCTAAAATCGAATGCAAAACTGCTTGTTCAACCGTGCCTTGAAGGTGCACTGATTTCCCGTCCTTAACATAAGTGAACTTCAGATCTGTAAAGTAAATGGTCACTGCCCCGTAACGCTGTAACCAATCCACCCCTAGGACCATGTCACTGCCCCGCAGCTTGAATACCCTCAGGTCATCAGTGAATTTTGTCCCTTGTACCTTCCACTTCAGCTTGGAACACTTCTGGTAGCTAACTAGTCCTTCTCCATTGGCCACCCTCACTATCATGACAGCCATGGGGACGGTTTCCAGCCTGAGTTCATGAACCACCCATGCATCTAGGAAGCTATTGGTGCTCCCACTGTCAACTAGGATCATTACAGCCCTCTTCTTGATGGACCCTTTCAAACACAAAGTGTTTTGAGTGATGCGCCCGAATAGTGCATTCAAGGATATCTCCATAACTTCGTTTCCCTTCTCTTTGGAAGGTTCCTCCTCTACATTCTCCAGTTATTCCTTTATTTCCTCTTGCCCTTCCATGCTTTGGAGCTGCTTGTTCTTGCAGATATGTCCAGGGAAATATCTTTCGTGACACTTATAGCACTGCCCCGGTTCGCGTCTCGGAGGGTAGGTCCCATTAGAGACAACAGACTCTCTCCTGGTTGCTCCCAGCTTGGTGACGATAGCCTGAGAGTGGGGGTTGCTTTAGACGGTTGCAGCTGGTCCTTACTTGAATGTGGACCCGGTTCTGGGTCCCGTGGCCTGTGAAGCTCCCTTGTAAGCACTTTGCTTGTACCTGGTGGCACTTCGGATCTCTGCAACGGCAACCTCTTTCAACCTAGATTTTTCAAAGGCTAAGCTTAAGTCTGACGGATGGTTAGCCTTGACTGTTGCCCTGATGGCAGGTTTCAACCCACTAATGAAGCTTGAAATGAAATACTCCTCACTCAAGGATGGATGATAAACAAGCATCCAACCCTTAAGCTCAGTAAAGCAGTTTTGGTATTCCTCCACGGTTCTGGTTTGCTCTGACTTACTAAACTCCTCCACCACATCTTGGAGAGATTTATCACCGAACCACTTACATAGCTCCTTTACAAAAAATGGCTAAGTTAGATGTGGATGTTTTGGTACCAATGCATGGAACCAAACATCCTTGGTCATGCATATGGCTTGTGACTATTTTCACCCACTCTTGGTTAGAAGCTTGATACCACTTGAAGAACTTCAGAAATTTTCTCACCCAAGCTTGTGGGTTGGTTCCATCAAACCTCGAAAAGTCGAGCTTTGGGTTGTAATGAAGGGCCCAAGCCTAGTTGTTGCCTTGGCAACTGTGTTTCCCCTCTTCCATGGGCTGGTTTGGAACCTGGATTCTCCTCTTAGCTCCGGCATGCATGGAGGTGGTGGCAGCACTCCATCTCCACCTAATCTCACATAGTCCCCTGGACCATCATCTCCTCTATGGCTTCCCTCATTGATAGCTCCCTGAACCTCCTTGGCCCTTTTCTCTTGACTTCGAAGCAGGCGGTTGACTGATTCTGCTAATGACTCCAAGGTGGACTGCATTGCTTGCAGACGGTTGGCCATGTCCCGAGAAGAAGCATCCAACTTTTCGAACCTTCCTTCAATGGCGGTGACACGTTCTTGTGATTCGTTTGTCTCCTCCAATAGTGTTGCATGTAATGGCCAGTTTGTGATCAGAATGTAGCTATGATACCAAATGTCACAACCCTTGGGTGGTGACTCACCGGTTCGAGGCTCCGGTGAAGATAATAAAGACTAGAGTTAGATGAGAGTGAAGAAGAAGAAAGTGAGAGATGAGAGAAGAAGAGATTTCATATATTTCATTGATAATAAACCCTAATCACAACTGACTATTTAATGAGATATTTATAAAAATAGAAAGTGTCTAGAAACTTCTAGAAATATCTAAAAATATAAAGGAAAATGCAGAAAATAAAGGATAATATCAAATAGTACTATCCTAGGGATGAGCTGATGAGTCCAAGGACAAGGTTCGTATGGTACTGAGGTGAGCTGGCAGTTTGGCAGCTTGTGGATGTCAAGTGCAGGGAGCGAGCGCGCGAGCTAGGCTCTAGGACGCAATCTGGGGTGCGGAGCCTAGATGCGGAGCACAGACACAGGACACGGGCATGGATGCAGTGCACGGCACGCTGAACACTGGACACGGACCTAACATTGTCATGACAATGTCTTGGTGCGCAGGGATATGTCATGCATATGACACTTTCCCTCGATGTTGGATGTTCCATCAAATCCTCTTCATCGGCTTTTAATGGATGCCGCCGCCTCTAAGTAATTGCATGTACTTGAAAATAGTAAAAAAAAAAAAAAAAATTTTGATGTTAGTAGTAACAAAATAATCACTTACATAACAAAAGTCAAAATTCCAACAATTTCAGCTATCGTGTTTGTAGAACATACCCTCGCTACCCATGCCCACCATTCCTATTTGTATCGGCGCTGACCACCTCTATCATCATTTCTTGCATCCAAACACATATGCATGCACGCCTATCATTCTAGTGAATAATCCTTGGTGAACCAATGTGGTCCAAGTACATCAACTGTACAGAAAAAAACACATTAGTAATATATTACGAAAGAAGCAGAACAACATAAAATTAATTCCTAAGTTATACCAACCACGAGAAGTGCACAACCACCAAAGCCCAATACCTTGCTTGCCCCTTCCTACCAACTTTAGTGAAACTTTCTTCTTGTTGCTTCTTGGCAACTAGACATGTTCAAGAACTATGGCGGTTCTGCCACACAACTTACACTTATAACTCCCACGGTCAAATTTCTTGTCCATCTCATTACGCATTCGTGTTGATCTAGGGCGGCCAACCGACCTCTCTATGACTAGATCTAACACAATTGTAGGACCATCATAATCATCCCAATATGCCTTGTCTAGGATCAGGTTGAAGGTGGTGGCATATGTACATTGTAGGTATGATGGTGTAAATTGGTTTCACAAGTAGAAACCAATCAATGTTTAATTTTAGACATCTTGCTAGCACATGAGAACAAAGGATGCCATAAAGTTGCCACTTCTGACAGGTGCAATTCTTCTGACTCATTTGCACGACCTGATTTTGACCACCCTTTTGTTCCTCATCTCTTCCGAATCTACATCTTGTCATCACAGACAAGTACCCCTCAGCAGCATCGAATACTTGAACCTCATGGAAGCCATCTTTGTTTAGGTTTTTGTTCAACCTGTTCATTGTGGCATCAATCTATACATTACCCTTTAAGTTCTGCATCTCATAATCATCTTTCCATGATACAAAATATGCATTCATTCTGTAGAAAGTGAGTTGAGTGAGTGTTGTTATGGGCATGTACTGCACCCCTTTGAGGACGTAATTAAATGACTCTGATAGATTCGTTGTTGTTACTCTATAACGTCAACCCCTATTGTGGGTTAGTGACCACGTTTCCAGTGGTATCTCCTCCCACTAAGCCGCAACTGCTGGTTGTACATCCTTCATAACCTATATCCTGTCATTGAAATTTTGTAACTGGTTTTCTAATGCAATTTTGTATATTATATCTCTCAAACTTCTGTTCTTGAACCTTTTCAGGAAAGTGCTTGCTAGATGACGCAAACAAAATCGATGTTAGCCAGTAGGGGACCAATTTACCATGCCATTCATGATCCCGGGGTGCAGGTTAGATTTCACACATACTTTTCGTTTTAAACTTACATACTTTCTAAAACATTTCATATACCTAGTCCACGTTTTTGTAGATTCTCTATTGGCCATTGAAATTGCATCAGGGAGGATCCTATCATCGCCATCAATGGCAATAGCGATTAGGAGTGTGCCATCATATTTACCGTATAAGTGCGTGCCATCTATACTAATCACTAGTCTGCATATCTTGATTGCTTATATAGAGGGTCCAAATGACCAAAAAATACTTCCAAAGGTTTCCACACCATCCTCGCTACAGGGGATCATCCTTATGGTTTCTTTGGTCCCTTTGTTGACCTTCTTAGCTGCAGCCAGCCATCGGGGGAGCAAGTTATATGACTCCTTCAAGTCTCCAAAGAAAATCCTCATTACCATCTGTTTGGCATACCAACACTTCTTGTAACTTACATCATAATGTTAACGCATTCAAATTGCCTCTTGAATCAGTGGCACAGTAATAGACATGTTCGCCTTCACCAAGCCTTCGATTTCCATCACAATAATAAATGAAGCTAGGTTAACATGGTCACCAATGAAGTTAGATGCCACGCAAGTATGAGGTCTAATGTATTCCGTGATTTTGAACGTACTTGTGCTCCGCCTACTAGCTTTCACAGGCCAAAGACAATTCTCACACTTGGCATACCATATAAGTTTGCATGACCTCTCCACTTTGTGTGTTTGATTGTTACCCAATGCAAGATTGGCCATATAAACAATAAGATCATCCTTATTCTTAAATTCTCGGCCCACAAACGACTCATCTTGTCCTTGAACCACTGGGCTAACCCGGTTCATGTAGGCATTTTCCACGTAAGTTGAATCAGAGAAGCTCCAATGTGGTGGTTCCTCGACCTCAATGGTAAGGTCTGTGACTTCTTCGGGAACTTGTTCAATTCCAGTATCGACTCTATTACCATCAACCGTGGTGACATAGGCTTCCTCCCTTGAAACATATATCGTTACATAATCCAACAACATTTGAAACCCACCCATTGTACGATGCCATCCTTCCTCAACATTGACTGATGATGAAGTACCACCTTCCATTTCAAATCTTCAAGTCCTAAAGTATGCAACAATCAACTCAGTAAATAAATGGATGTAATAACATTTGCAACTCTTAACATCTATCGACCGCAAAGTAAGATGTAAAAAGTTCCTTTACTATGTGAGAAGTTCCATTGTACTTAACCACACTTTGTACTACAAAGGCATTGTTTCGAAATATTTCACTAATAAATTTTGCAAATATCAATGGGACATCTAACAATACAGTCGATAAAGAAAATGAAGTTGAAATCGTACCCTCTTCATATAATAATATACTATCCTTATTGTCAAAAGTTCCATTTTTTTTTTTTTTATGATAAAAAAAAAAGTTCCATTTTTCGGTCAAAAGTATCATTTCACCTTAACAAAATACCATTCCTATAGTCAAAGTTCTAATTAGTAGTCAACAGTAGCATTCTGACATAACACAACCTTAGATTTCGTAACAATTTGTTATCATATTTTTTGTTTACTTAATTAAATTTTGTAGTGCTACTTTATCAACAATTTTATTGTCAATGACTTATTAGATCCATATGCAACATCTTTTATATTTACAAATATGAGTGCATATTTATATTCGATTTATTTTACAAAGAATTTGTGAAGTTACTAAAAATATCATTCAATGAAGAAAAATCATCTTCAAAAAATGCATTTTAACATGGTCAAAAGTTCCAATTTCTGGTCAATATTACCATTTAACCTAAAAAAAGTTCTATCTCTTTAGTCAAACAAAACTTCTATTTTGCAGTCAAAGTACTATTTTCCATAAAAAGCTAATATCCCCAAGGTTTGTAGTTCCATGTCGTGGTCCAAACTAGCATTTTACCATTAAACTAACTTACAATTCATAACACTTTGCCGTTTATCATAACTCGTGTTTAAAGTTATAATTGAATACTGAGAACTATCAGCAAGAGCTTTTAAACAAATTATTTCTAAGCAATTACACTCAAAAATAATTATTGTAAAGAAAACTATTAAATTTGAAAATATAAGAGGAAAAAAAAAAAAAGAAAATCAAACTTCATTACCTTTATGAGAAATAATGACTTTCAATGTATAGGAGTTAGGAATTTTGCAGAGAATTTTAGGTAAGTTGAAGGCGGTTGGGGGTTGCATATATATAGAGGTGAATAATCTATTTTTTTGTTATTTTTGTATGCTTGGGTTTTGACCAAAATTTCACATTTATCAAAATCTAATACAATTAAATAATATATAATACTAAGATTATTATGGACAGCGAAAATTTATCCTTCACTACAAAAAGAGTGACCATTACCAATAGTTGTATTTCAGGTTCTGTTGATAATGGTTGTACATTACCAACAACAAAATATTATTGCTGGTAATAACTCAGAAGGAGTAAAAAGTGAAAATAATAAAGACCTAATCCTAACAAAAATAGATTTTTATTGTTATTGATATCGTCAATCCTATCATAATAGATTTCCGTTGGATTGACGTAATCAATCCAAATAGAATAGATTTCTGTTGGTATTGACTAGCTCAATACCAGCAGAAACAAATTCTGTTGGTATTGACTAGCATAAGTGCTATTGGTATTGATAAGCTTAATGTCAACAGAAATAAGTATTGTTGGTACTGACTAGCTCAATATCAGCAAAAATAAATTTTGTTGGTATTGACAAGATAATTACCAGATAAAATAAATTTTGTTGGTATTGACTAAATCAATACTAATAGATGTATTTATCAATAAACAAAATTTTTAGTAAAATCTTCTATATATTATTGCCAAGTACCCTCTCCCCCAAAAGCCTCCAAACCTCAATCTAAACAATTCTAAAGGGGTATCACTCAAAGTTTCTAAACTCCAATATAAGCAATTCTAAGTGAGGACCATTTAAGCAATTCTACAAGGGTATCACCGAAAGTCTCTAAACTCCAATGTAAGAAATTCTAAGTGAGGGTCATTTAATATTCGAGATTATAGGAAAGGAAAAAAAAAAGAAATTTAATATATTCACTATGCAATTTTGCAAAGTATTTAATATTGTATATTTTATAAAATTCAATAAAATTCCAATGTGATTATATATAAATTATATTTAAAAATATAAATATCCTCCTTGCATCGCACGAGATAACACTAGTTAGTAATTACAAAAATTTTATTTGAGCAATTTAAATATTAATACCGGGAAGTTTGATATATTAATTTTATAGTGCCTTTTGTGAAATAATTAGTCAAAAAAACGTAATTAAAAATATTTTAAATGATGATTTGTAGGGGTGTAGATAGGCCCCACTTTTATTATTTCTTACAGTTGTTTGGACGATTTTATAAAATATATGTAACTTACTGTATTAAACTATTATTTCACAAAATTTATGAAAGCATTAATAATTTATAATTTATCAAATATTTTAAATAATATTATTTTTAAATAATAAAATAATAATAATAATGTTTTGAAATTTTTTTTGTCATCCCTCTTAACTTTCATTTTCTCTCCATTCTTTAATTTTATTCACTTATTTCATTTTTATAGTTTTACTTTACTCATTACCAAACTGTAACCTTCACTTACGTACCCCTACTTTACCCAATCTCATCCCCTAATCTTCACTTTCATTCTTATTTTGCGAAGTTAATATATTAATTTTTTAATCTAAAATTTTTCTCATAAATAAAAGTTAAATTTAATAAATAAAATACTTTAAATGATGATGTGTAGAGATGCTAATAGGCCCCGCTTTTATTTTTTCTCACTACTGTTTGAACTATTTTATAAAATTTATGTAACTTACTATACTATAAATTTTTTTTAAAGTTTGTAAACTAAAAATTTTGTACTCTAAACCTCATAATACTAATAAATTATAACTTATCCTTATTTTAAAATAATAATATTTATTAAAAAAATTATTTTCACTCCTTAATTTCATTTTCCCTCCCTACTTCATTTTCTCTAACCCTTAAACTTTGCACTATACCGTTCAAAAGCCTAACTATGTTCAAAAGAAACCTAACTCGCGCTTTATTCACTATGTTCATAAAGCGACCACCGCCTACTCTCTGCCCAGCCGTTTACTGCTCTCCGGCACCACTCGTCCCCGCTCCACCGATGACCACCACCGACGACCACCACCGACGACCACCATAGGTCGAAACTTTGCCCCAGGGGTCGAAAACAGCCAAATTGAAGCCCACCGCTGCTCCACCATTGCACGACGCCCATCACCACTACACTGTCACGTCGACGCCTACCACCGGCTGCTTGTCAGCCCTAACCCAAATAATCGACATCCAAATCAAAGAAAACCCTAGTCATCAGCCCTAACCTTGTCATGTCAAGTTCCTCTGCAACTCCGACTTTGACTCTGCTGCCTCGTCTTCTATCACTGTCGTTTGCTGTCTTCGACTCCAGTTCGAACTCGCTTTCGCTTCGCTCTACTCTGCTCCTTGTTGGTTTGTGTTAGAAAAAAATGGAACAAACTTGATACACTAGGATATCAATTTGCTAGGAATCTTGCTCAAATTTGATATACGATGATATCAATTTGAGAAGCGAAATTTAACACCCAATACTGGATTCGATTCAAGTACTATAACTCACATAACTCACATAAGAGAAGTAAATAACAGGCTAAAAAAGAATAAAGAAAACACACAATGACTAACGTGGAAAACCCTCTTCAATTGAGAGGGAAAAACCACGAGCGGAGATGGAGATCTTTATTGAGTATGAATAATGGAATAATTATAACGACACTTTCTCTGAACAAGATCTATGGAGAATTACTAAATCACTCCCTCTAAATTCTCGTAACGCTCTCAAACGAATGTGACAGTGCTCTCTTTCTTAATTGGATGCATAAACCAAAGCCCTAAACCCATATTTATACTAAACAGCTAGGGTACATGGAAATAGACTCCCGATTGATCGTCCAATGCCAATCGATTGCCTCCTCTTTACAGCTTTTTATGACTTTTTCTCAAGCATTGCTCTCCGATCGATCGGCTTGCTCACGCCGAGACTCAAGATTAAAAACAAAAATTTGAGGCATATTCCTAGCAAACCTCCACCTTGACTCTAATTTATACATAAGCAAAATTTCTCCACCCACTCCACAAAAAACCCTTCACACGGAGTTATTTAAAGAAAACACAAAACCTAACCGAGTCCGAGCGATGCTTGAACTTCCTGCTAGATAGCAATTGAGTGAGCATATCTGTGAGGTTATATGCAATACCAAGCTTCTTCTTCTCTGAATTGGCTCTTGACATATCTTGGAAAATAGCCATATGTTGCTGAACTGTGTTACTTAACTGAAATTGAACTCCCTTCGGCATATTCACCTGACCTAAATCACAAACAACGGATGACATCTTATGTGGACTCAATAATGAAGACTCATCAAACGTGACATCTTTACTTGTCTGGAATTGCTTAAAGCGAACTCTTTTCTGCTTCCCATAAATGTCGTGTTAACAAGATTTCAGTCCTATAGAATGACCACATAACGAGCCGCTTTTACTGAGCTCAGACAGACACTTATCACCTGAATGATCTGACCTCGTGCCCCATGACTTTGTGATACTTTGTTCTGTCAACGATGTTGATGAAGATATCTTAACTGATCTTGCAACTCTGGAACCGACAAGTTCATATAATGTTCCTACCCTTCTACCTTTAATCACAACTAAAGCACCCTTATTGACCTTCATAACTCCATCTTCAGCTGTGTACTTGTACCCATATGACTCAAAAGTACCTAAAGAGATGAGATTCTTCCTTAAATCAGGAATGTAACGAACATCGCTCATAAGTCCTAATAGTGCCATTGAACATCTTAATACGAATGGTTCCTATACCCAAAACTTTGCGTGTAGCATCACTGCCTATCAAAGCAACTCCACCTTAACTTGACTAGTACGTGGAAAACCAATCTCGATTGAGACAAACATGATAGGAGCAACCCGAATCCAAAATTCAACTATCTCTAAAACTAGACTGAGGTTCAGACACGGACATTATATCACCATCATTCTCATCTTCAAGTACAACACTAGTCGCTACATATCTCTGTTCAGGCCTGTTATCTGCTTCTAGTTTTCTCTTAAGCTTGTAACAGTCTCTCTTAATATGTCCTTTATTATAACAGTAATTATAAGATAGATCTTGATGTTTAGGCTTAGACTTGTTTCCACTATGATCATATTCTTTAGACTCGGTTCTCCCTCTCACAAATAAACCACTACCTAAGTTCTGAACGGAGTCAGACAACTCCTTATCTACTCTTTCTTTACTTAGTAGATTTCTCTTAACCTCATCAACTGTGATAGTTGACCTATCACCATAAATCATGTTTTCTACAAAGCCTCTATAAGAGGTAGAGAGTGAACATAGCAATAACATTTATTGATCTTCATCTTTAGGAGCATCATCAAGCTCCTTTAATTCTTGAATTAACGAATTAAAATTCATTAACATGATTCTTAAGTGACATACCTTCTGACATACGAAACATAAACAACCGATGCTTAACTGCAAGTTTGATGGAGACAGACTTGAAACAAAACATCTCATGCAATTTCTCCCACAACTCCTTTATTGGTCTTCACTTCTAGAACTTCTGTCAAAACATCATCGGTAAAACACATCTGAATTATCGTAAGAGCCCTTTCGTCTAACTCCTCCCACTGTGCTTTGGATAAACTCTCAGGTTTCTTCTCTTTCCCATCTAAAGCTTTTTTTAAGCCATTATGAGTCAAGACGCCCTTAACGCGAACTTGCCATAAACTAAAACTTCCTTGACCACCAAACTTCTCAGCTTCATATTTAATTACATACGTCATAGTACCAAATTGAATAAGCCTGGCTCTGATACCAATTGTCAGAAAAAAAAAATTGGAACAAACTTGATACACTTGGATATCAATTTGTTAGGAATCTTGACTCAAATCTAATATACAATGATATCAATTTGAGAAGTGGAACTTGACACCCAATACTGGATTTGATTCAAGTACTATAACTCACACAAGAGAAGTAAACAACAAGATAAAAGAGAATAAAGAAAACACATAATGATTTATGTGGAAAACCCTCTTCAATCGAGGGGGAAAAACCACGGGCGGGGATAGAGAACTTATTGAGTATGAATAATAAAAAAATTACAACGACACTTTCTCTGAATGAGATCTATGGAGAATTACTGAATCACTCCCTCTAAACTCTCGTAACGCTCTCAAACGAATGTGACGGCGCTCTCTTTCTTAATTGGATGCATAAACCAATGCCCTAAACCCATATTCAGACTAAAAGGCTAGGGTACCCGGAAACAGACTCCCGATCGATCAGGGAGCCCCAATCGATCGGGTCCTCTTCTGTAGCTTTTCATGACTTTTTCTTCAGCATTGCTCTCCAATCGATCGGTTGTACCACCCGATTGATCGGCTTGCTCACAACAAGACTCATGATTAAAAACGTAAATTTGACGCATATTCCTAGTTTGAACTCACCCTCTCTCTCTCTCTTTTTTAAGTTAGTGATATTGTTGTTGATAAATTGGTTGTTCATGTTGTTTTTCTTGACGGGTTTTACTTTTAATTGTGTTTAAGACGAAGGTTATTAGGTTATCTTGTATTGAATCTACTATTTGATTTCTAGAAATTTTTTATCTTTAGTGATTTAGAGTTGTAGATATTGTCTTATTCAAATTCCAACTTAGAGCCCTAGGTTATACTTCATGGTCATAACTGATTTAGAGCTCCAACATTTACTTAAATGGAGCCTATATGTTATATCATTGTTTTCACTTCACGCACTTAAGGTTTCTTCATTGAAGCTTCCTCTTCCAAACTCTAAGCATTTTAGACACAGGTATACAATAACTATTTGTTCTTCTCAAACTCTAAGCATATCTACAATAACAATCATTTTGGCTACTTATTACATTATTGGCACTCAAATCAATGGACTTCTGCTATGAGGAGAAAATAAAGTCTGGATGATACGTCTAGATGCACTGTCCAGGTAACTTAAAAAGGTAGTGGTAATGTTGGTGGAACTTCATCACAAGGCCAAGCACAACCGACTCCTAATACTCAATTAGGTTGCTTTATAATCTTTTTAGAATTTCAATTGCAGTATTATACTTAATATAGCATAATGATATAGGCAACAAAGACAATACTAGAATGCTAGTCAACTCTCTATATGAGGTGTACCATTGAGCAACATATGTGAACATAGATATGCTTGTAAAAAAAAAAAAGAAACACAATACTAGAATGTTGTTAATTGAAGGTATTCATTGCCTATCTAACTCTATCTCTCTCCGTCTATGGTGTTTGTGTTGGGATGCTGGGGAGGAATATGTCAACACATATATGCTCATAAACAAGACAAGGGTAGAATGTTGTTAGTTTCTCTTGCTGGGCTTCTCTCTCACTCTGTCTCTCTCTGTGTGTATGTGTATGCATTTTGGGAGGTTTGGGTGTTTGGGGGGGGGGGGGGGGGGGGGGGGTGTTCTACTTGTTTTTATTTGCAGCAAATCATTGGACATGAATGTTGTATTCTACAAATTCCCCATTCCATCAAGATTGGGATGTTGAAGCTAAAACACCAACAGAGCTTGCAAGAACATTGCTGTCCCTACATAATGTCCTACATGTCTCTTCTAATTTATGCTTTCCGGCTAAAACATGGTCTCCTGAAATTCTTCTAAGATTAGGAGCGATAAAGCTTTTGTAACTGATAGCATCATCATAACTAGTAAACCTTGGTATTTGATTTTTTCACCATGCCATAATAGGCTGAAATCCTAGCTGATCTAGGCAAACATAAAAATGTAAAACAGTTCTACATTGATTGAGTGCCTCCAAGAAAATAGAAGGCTTTTCTGATTTCAGTGAAGGAGCTAGTACTTACAATTTTAATTGTTCTAGTCTATACATATTGTGCTATCTCCTGTGCAAACATATGGGAGTTATTTACAGCTATATACTATATGGCTCAAGAGTCCTTCGCACTTTATGGACGGAAAGTATCCATTTTATAGTCCTTAGTCTTACGATTATGGCTTGTAGTGTTTGCATAGATATACATATACAATGATGGGGCTGGATCAACATAAAATTTGCAAAAGAATTGTGGAAGAGCTAGTTACTCATTTTGTGTTAAATGCATGTCCCTTGGATATTCTGCAAAGAGCAACTTAGCAAATACAATTGGATAATGTAAGTTATTAGTATTCATCCTCTCATATGCTCTTCATATTTTCTGTGTTTTCCCTATCAAACAAGTCCTTTTTTGTTGTTTATGGATTATTTGTGTGTTTTCAAATGTAAATTAAACAAGTACTATGACGCTTGGAGCAAATGTCATTCTCTTCTCCTATCGTTCTAGAAAAAAGGAAAAGACGTTTGTTTTTTAATTTAGTCAAAGAATTACAAAGTAGTTTACACACACGCACATATAGACTTGACAGCAATGATGTCCTTTCAGACATACATGTTAAGGGTTAGTCAAAAAGCAATGTTGTGGAAATTTCAAAATTGAAGAAAGTAGGATAATGTGAATGGACAGTCTCACTTATCTGCTAGCTGCATCGAGTTGAGAAGCTTTTGATGATTAAGCAACAAGATTCTGGTGGTATCTGGTATAATTGGATATCAGATTCTTTCTTTCTTATGCTTCCTTAAGCATTGAATTATGAAGATAATTATTCTAAATGATGATGATGCAAATGTAAAGGCATAATGCCAATATTACATTTGTTTTAAACTTCTTTACAATATCTTAATTATGTAGAACTTGACTATATGCTAAGAGATTGAGGTTGAGCTTCAATTATAAATCTAACGTCTCTGTGAATCGTTGTCATAGTGAAGGGCTTGTCATGGGATGATGAGCTTAATCAGGAACATGAAGATCAAGAATCCACAGATGAAGATGATGAGCTCAATCAGGAACATGAAGATCAAGAATCCACAGATGAAAATGATGGTGTACTATAGGCGGATGTATGGTTTTGGTTAAATTTGTTGTAGACATATTACTTAGAACTTTTTGGTAGATGATGTGGATTTGTCCTTTTAGCTATTTGAACACTTAGGATTTGTTTTGGATGGTTTTCTTTTGTTGAGGACTAAAATATATATGACTAATGGAGTTGTATTTTGGATGCAATGGTGGATTTGTTTTGTTAGTGAATGAATATGTTTGAGAGTAGTTATATGAAATTGTTGTTGGAAAATCTCTTGCTGATGGAAAATTTGTGTTGATGTACACAAAAAAGTCTTTGTTGGTATATCTTTTACCACCATACATTCTTTGTTGGTATAATCTTTACTAATAGAAATTTTTTTTTGTTGGTATGCCTTTAGCAATAGAAAATTTATTGGTGGTGATACCCTTCACTAATATACAGTTTTATTGGTATAACTTTTACAAATAGAGAATATGTTGTTTGCAAACCATTTACCAATAGAAAACTTATTCGTATACCCTTTACCAACAAAAAATTGGTGTTGGCATCACTCTTTACCAATCGACAGTTTTTGTTAGTATAATTTTCACCAACAAAAAATTTGTTGTAGGTGTACTCTTTACCAACAGAGGATAAGTTGTTGGTAAACCTTTTAGCAACAAAAAAATTTTGTTGGTATAACTTTTACGAACAAATAAGCAACTGTGGTAATTAAGGAGCTATTACCAATAACTTTAAATTTCTGTTGCTAAAACTTTTACTAACAGAGCCTATGCCGACAGCATACTACCAGACCAATTTCTGTTGGTAAAGCCTTTTCCAACAAAAAAAGGGCCATTGCCAACAACAATCTTGCTGTTGGCAATGACCCCTTTTTTATAGTTTATGTGTTAATCGTTTAAATGATATAGGTCTTATCTTATCGAAGTTTTTGTGCTTTTACAATAAAGTACTAATTATAAATTATTAATTTAAAAGTTAGTGTACTTAATCTTTAAGTGATAAATATTATGGGCATATATAAAGTCAAAAGTTTCATTGCTATGGTGAAAAGTTCCATTTTTTACACTAAAGTACCATCCAAGCCCATAAAAGCAGAGTACCATTATTGTGGTGAAAAGTTCTATTTCATTGTGAAAATTAGCTTTTTATCACAACACAAACTAGCATTTCATAACTCTTTGCCATTTATAATATTTTGACCATAATTTAGTACAGTTCTACAAACATAACCTAAAAACATAGACGTGCAGTATAATATTGTCAACATTCCTTGTTACTTTTTTAAATAAAATAATATTTTAGATTGTTATTTTTAAAAATAGTTACTTCATATTGAAAAGATAAATGTTATTCACACACTAAATACATACATAACATATAAATGGACTTTGAAAAATACTAAATAAACATAATATTATAAACAAATTTTTTGATCCTTATGTGTAGTTATTAATGATATTTTTTTTTGAGCAAAGTGTACTCACTAATGATATAAGTCTTGTCTTGTAAAATTTTTTAAGTTTTTCAATAAAACACTAATTATAAATTATTAATTTTAAAGTTGATTTACTTAATTTTTAAGTGAGAAATAGCATATGAGCATATACAAGTAGGTAAAAGTTCCATTGCTATTACAGGTGGCCATGAGCGGGGCCTGGGCCCAGGCCCACGGGCTCAGCTTGGATCCAGGCCGGGCCTGGGCCTGTCCATGGCCTAGGCGAACCTGGCCCAGATGGGCCGACCCTCTTTATATATATATATATATATATATATACATACATACATACATACATACATACATACATATAATCATAATAGTGCCTTATAAAATTACAAATATATTTTATAAAATTAAATATTTTATAAAATTAAATATATTATAATTTATTAAAAAAATTAAATATAACACTATAAATACAAAATAGAAGAATAAAATAAGCTATAATACCTAAACGGGTACTAAATATTGGGGGCAAAAGCCCCCAATGGACCGGTCCCAAGCTAGGCTCGGGACTGGGCCTTCTCTGTTTTGAGGAGGCCCGGGGCCCGGCCCGTTGGCCACCTCTAATTGTTATAATGGAAAGTTCCATTTTTGCTCAAAAGTGCTATTCAAGCCCACAAAAGTACCATTTTTATGGTGAAAAGTTCAATTTGATTGTGAAATTAATATTTTGTCATGACATAACCTCGTATTTCATACCATAGCTCTTTGCCATTAATGGTGCCAACACTTCTTTTTTACTTTTTTAACTACAATAATATTTTTAAATTGTTATTTTTATAAAACAATTGTTTCATATTGAAAAGAGGAATATTTTTCGCACACGAAATACATACATAACACATTGATGGACTTTATACACTAAATAAATAGAATGTTTTAAATGAATTTTTTGATCTTTATGTGTAGTCATTAAATACTATGGGTCCTGTCATGTCAAATATTTTATATTTTTTTCATTCAAGTACTAATTATAAATTATTATTTTTAAAGTTAATTTTCTTATGTCTTTAAGTGATAAATATTATAAGCATATATATATATATATATATATATATATATATATATATATATACATATATATAGACAAAAGTTTCATTGTTATGATGAAAAGTTCTATTTTTTGGTCAAAAGTACCATCTAAGCCTACAAAAATATCATTCTTGTAATGAAAAGTTCTATTTCATTGTGAAAAGTAACAGTTCCTTATGACACAACCTTTATTTCGAAACTCTTTACCCTATAATGGTGTCAATATTGCTTTTTATTTTTTAAAAATAAAATAATATTTTTAAATTGTTATTTTTAAAAAATAGTTATTTCATATTAAAAAGATATTATTTGTACTCTAAATATATACATAAAGCAATAATTGACTTTAAAAAATATTAAATAAATGCTAAGATTATCATGGATAACATAATATTTTAAATAAAATTTTGAGGTTATACAATTGTTAAGAAAAATCAATATAATTATTTTAAGGTATAATTTTAAACGTTCACTGTACTAAATTATGCTAATAAAGATATGTTTAATATTTTTGTTACTTTGTCTTAGTCATTTTATAATAATGTCTAGTCCTTTTTTATTGTTTTTATAGATACACAATAATAGACAATAAAAACACTAGAAATATGTCAAGATTATCATAAATAATGGAATATTTTAGAGTAAATTATATATTAGTACCTTGAGGTTTAGTGTGTTACTTTTTTTAATCCACAAACTTTGTGAAATAATTTTTTAATCCAAAAAATTACATATATTTAATAAAATAATCCAAACAATAATGTGAAAGAATGACAATTGGGTCTGTTTTGTACCTTTACACACCTCTATTTGGACTTATTTATTAAATGCATGTAGCTTTTTAGATTAAAAAAATTATTTCATGAACTTTGTACATTAAAAAATTAATACACTAAATCTCAAAGTAATAATACATAATTTACCCAATATTTTAAACAAATTTTTGGATCTTTATGTGTTAGTCATTAAACATGTAAGTCTTGTCTTGTCAATTTTTTTCCTATAACATAATTATAATTATAAATTATTAATTTTAAAATTAATTTACTTGTGTTATATATATATATATATATATATATATATATAAAGTAGTATATAAGGTTATCACAATTGTTAAGAAAATCGATATAATTATTTTAAAGTATAATATTAAACATTCAACGTGCCAAATTATGCTAGTTAATGATATGTAAAATATTTTTATTACTTTGTCTGGGTCATTTCATGCAAGGTGTCCGAGAACCAATTCGTATTTATGCTTGATAGATCGACGGCAGAAGCCATCCATCTTTTGAAGCAGATAGAGCGCTACAAGGATAGACAAAAGGATCTCCGCATGATTTTCATTGATTTGGAGAAGGCATATGATATGGTGCTAAGAGAGGTCCTATGGAGGGTTCTGGAGAGGAAAGGCATTCCCATGCCCTATATCCGAACAATTAGAGACATGTATAAGGACTCACAAACTAATGTGTGTGCAGTGGAATTAGAAACATGCATGAGGACGTACAAATTAACATGCGTACAATGGAAGAGAAGACAAACACTTTCCCTATTACAGTTGGGATATAGCAAGGATCTGTCCTGAGTCCTTGTCTGTTCATTCTGATTATGGAGGAGCTCACTAGGCACATCCAAGGAGGTGTGCCTTAGTGCATGCTTTTCGCAGATGACATAGTTTATGTGGGGAGTCCCAAGAAGACGTCAATGAGAAGTTGTAACTCTAGAGAAGGGCCTTGGAATCGAAAGGCTTACGACTCATTAGATCCAAGACAAAGTATATGGAACTCAAGCTCAGTACCTCCACCAGGCCTACCATAGAAGACATTAGGATTGGATTGGAAACCATACTGAAAAAGAAGTGTTTTAGATATCTGGGTTCCATAGTACAGCAGGATGGTAAAGTTGACAAGGATGTCAACAACCGTATTAAAGTAGGCTGGCATAGATGGAGGTTAGCCTCTGCGGTACTTTGAAATAGAAAGTTTCCGTTAAAGTTAAAGAAAAAATACTATAAGACTGTAGTGAGACCGGCTATGTTATATGTCACAGAGTGTTGGCCAATGAAATGGTATCATACACAGAAGTTGAAGGTAATGGAGATGAGGCTATTGCAGTGGATGTGTGGACACATAAAGAAGGACATGATCAGGAATGAAGTTATAAGAGGCAAATTAGGCATGGCTCCGATTGAAGATAAATTGAGAGAGCAATATTTGCGCTGATTGGTCATGTTAGGAGGAGACTAGTCACCACTTCGGTAAGAAGATGCGAACAACTCCATGCTACGAGCAGGAGGAGAGAGAGAGGCAGGCCGAAGAGTAGATGGATGCAGAGAAACCGACACGACCTTGCTCACCTAAACCTACAGAAGGAGATGGTCTTAGATAGAGATCGGTGGAGGGTAGCCGATGTAACGGCGTAGAATAGAGGAGCATATTTTGGTTAGCTCTAGTGCTCCTAGGCTTATATGTTGGCCTATTTGATTTATTTGATATGTTTGGAAACTATTATTGCTTATTGCCTATTGCTCTTGCTTTGGGCTGCTGTTCTTATGCTCTTATGCTTTATGATTTATGTTTGTAGGCTGTTATGCTTTTGCGCTTTTCGGGTTGAGGATCCTGGGAAACAGCTTCCCTTGAGGGTAGCACCCTGAAGGGGTAAGGCTGCATTCACCCCCCCCCCCCCCCCCCAAGACTCTGCATATGCGGGAGCCCTAGAGGCACTGGATCAGTTGTTGTTGTTATTGTGGTCATTTCACGATAAAGTCTTGTCCTTTTTTTTTATACAATAATAATATAAAGCTCAATATATAACAATACCTATAAACATATATATAATATATGTTATATTATTATATAATACTTACTTTTTTTTGGGTTATTTACTTTTTAATATTCCGACGTTATTGGAAATAATAAAAAAGACCATGATCTTTTTGAATTATTAATCAGTTAAAAGGCCCCCTCTTAAGTGTGATGACATCATTTTTCATCGACAGAGTTGATGTGGTAATTGCTTTTTATTAATATTGTAATAAAATGACCTAAAGTACGTTTCAACTCTCTTATTATTACTGTATAAGCACAAAATTCGAGATATTGTGCTATGTAGAAGTGACCTATTTTCGCTTAATTTGTTTCAAAATATGGTTATTAAAACGTATTTTTATCATTTTATTATAGCATTAATAAAAACACAGCTGTCACATCAGCATTGTCGACTAAAAATGACATTATCACGTTAGCGAGAGGCCTTTTATTAATCCGATAAAATCACCACTTATATACCCAAAATCTCTATTCATTTACTTAAAATCACCTATGTGAGAGCGCCGGGGTTCGAGCCCCCACTAGAGCACACCCCCCCCCCCCCCCTCCCCCCTGAATTTACCATGGATAAAAAAAAATAACTTAAAATCGCCACCCATTTACACAAAATCACCACTCATTTACTCACAATTACCACCCATTTACTCAATGTTGGGTATTTTAATAAAAAAAATAATTCTTTTAATCGTGATTTCGAAATTTCATATTGTAATGTCATTTATAATCTTTAATTATTGATAAATATTGTTTACATCTAAGCCTTTACCAAAAAGTTGAAAACTTAGGCTACTATCCGTATGTTGTTTATGTTCCGGCGGAAATCCGAACGCACCACAAATAGCAAACCTTGTTTATATGCAGATAATGGGCTCATGCAAAGTAAAAAATTTACATTATGAAAATATTTAATTTATTTTCTCTAATGATGTGTTATGTGGAAAATTTTATGGTGGAAGCTTTGTGGTTTTTTCCTAATTAATTCAATTGCGTTAAAAACTCAAAATGTTTAATTATTTGTATGCTAATATGTTGTTAATTCACTTAGCTGATTTACGAGCAAGCCTAAGTATGATCATTGGACTACTTCAAATTATGAGATTTAAAAAATAAAAAAATAAAAAAAAATTAATAAGCGCATGTACTAGTCTTGTTGGCCGTCCAAGATATAGGTGATATTTATTATTGATTCTATTTGTACTAATAGTCATTTAGGTTCATCGGATGAACCTGTAGTTGTCTTTTATTGGGGCTTAGAATGACAATTACTTAAAAGGAAACGCAATATTGATGATATATTATGTAGATGTGCCTATATTCCAATCAATGAAATATACTTCTTTATGTTTCCAATAGTGGGGGTCAATCACATTAAAAAATTTTTTAGAGAATCCTAGTCAATCATGTTTTTAAGAAATAAAGATGATGAAATGACAGATTATTGACCTTGGTACTTTTTTTTTCTTTGTCTGCAATATAGGGTCATTAGATTTACCCTATTTAGATGGATTGTGATGGAAAGAAAGATGCTCAAAATTGTTGCATCAAGGAAAAGAAAGGGTCGATCGCTCTAAGCTCCAGAATGAGCCAATGCCAATTCCTTTGGTAGTTCATTCTGTTTAGAGTGTCTAGACATAACAAATGAAGTTATTGTGTAAAACAAAATTATGATCGACTTTAGTCGAACAACAAGTGGTGCTAATTAAAGAACATTGTCAAACATATCATTGTTTAATTGGTGGTTCCTCCCTTAATATAGTCGGTGTGTTAGATAAGGGAGTATGTTGATATTGCAAACTTGATCACAAAGACGAAGGAAAAGCGCTAACCATATCGTCTTAAATGTGTGTTTCTTGATCTCGTACTCTTGAGTGTAGGTGTGTCGTTGGAGCAAATACTTTGACGTATTATAGACACCGGAGGCATGAATGAGGCAATCACAGTATAGTGGCATATTGAAATTGATGTGTTGTCATGATGGACTTGCCACAATCAACTTGTGAGTTTGTTGTTGGGTGAGCATCAAAGGCAGTGTAGTGCCAATGATGCAAGAAAGTAACAACAAATCTCGTGTTGTTTGGACAAGTGTTGAAAAAAGACATATTACATAGTTTTACTTGTGCCACTATTATCATATATGTACGGAAAAGTATACGATAAAATCATAAGAATAGTAGATCCAGATCTGTTAATAACGGCGCCAATGATGTTACAATGTGATTTACAAGGGCATAAAAGTTCTAGCTAGAGTTAAGATGTGGATGGCATCGAGGAGGATGAGACTTAAGCCCAAAGAAGAAATTGGTCACCTATGAGAATACCCTGAAAAGGGACAAATGAATTATAGAGTGATCGGAGGTTGAGCATGCACTTTATTTTATCTTAGTTCATCCTTATGATGCGGCATGCTTACTTGTGGCGATGTTGAGGTTGAGCTGGTTATGCTCTTAATGAGGTCTATAACTCCTATGTTGGAGTGGGGTGTATGGCAACGAGTACACTCCTGATAGACCCACCTATATGAGTGTGGAAGTAAGGCCGCTTTCTATGAGAATTTGGGCTAACTCTCTAGAGCGCTCATGAATCCAAGATAATGCACAGGGCCGTAATGTGCACGCTTTAGAGAGCCTATGGGGCACCTTGGATGCCATACATGTGAAGCACTCTACATGCCATCAAGCAACCAAGGTTTAAAGGCTAAGTCCACCGTGGTTCTAGTATGGGAGTTGCTGAAACACTAAGTAAGAGTTTAAAGGCATTGCCACTCTCATAATGCATGGGATCCTCACTTAGCCAAAGTTTTTCAATAGAAAAATATATCTTCCATTTTTTATTAAAATGAGTGGGGGAATGTTGGATATTTTAATAAAAAAAAAAAATAATTCTTTTAAACGTGATTTTGAAATTTCATATTGTAATGTCATTTATAATCTTTAATTATTGATAAATTTACATTGAAATACCAATAATTATATTCTCCCTTTTTTTATTGATAAAATTTAATAAAATATCAATTTAATAGGTTTATTTTAATGTGACCGCTCAAGGTCCTCAATGTAAATTGTTCAACCGTTGCTTTTATTTTCAAAGTTAATGCAAGCATATGATTATTCTATGTGTATAAAGCTTTGGTTCTCTTGAAAATATTGTACGTGAGTTTCTTTTCTTTTAAAAAACACAACTATTTTTTTACTTTATTTTTATGGTTTCCTTCATTCCTTTGGCTTGGTAAGGTGTTGGGGAGGCTCTAGCTTTCATGGTTGTGCAGACCTAAAAAGTGTCAACAGAGTACTTGGGCGTTGTATTCTGGAGGCGGTGCACCGGAACCTGCTGCACCGGCTTAGATCTGAGGGGGTGCGAAACCATCTTAAAGAGAGCATGATCCGCACCTTGCTCAACTGTTACATTATTGGTACTTTGTCATTTTCAATATTTCAGGTGATATCCTTCTACTTTATATGTTTTGTATATTATTTTGTTTCTCATGATTATTTGCTTCTGGGCCACGCCTATACTAATGTGCATTATCGGGATTTTACTTCTAATTATCGCTGAAAATATAATATTTTGTCTATTTGGTTCCAACAGTCAAAATTACCATCCATTTAGTTTCTTTTTTGAGCCAATAATTTTTTATTTATTAATATCGTTACTATTGTATTTTAATTATTTTCAACATGTATATAATTGTCCTAATAAATTAATATATAATTATTTATTTTATTTATTTTGATAGGGGAGAAAAGCAATTTTTAGTATTAATTATTCAGTATTATATTTAAAAATTTTATAAAATTAATTATTTTATATTACATTTATGATTCAACCGTATGGTTGATATATATTATATCTAGGATATTGAACACTAAAAATTTGTGCGAAAGTTTTTTTCCCCCCTTTGTTTGAATTACCATCCGATTACTCAATATTACCACCTGTTGGATATTTTAATAAAAAAATATTTCTTAAATCATATTTACTCCGTATACTCTAAGTACGAGAGGGAAAAGTTGATATGAGACTTAAAACGTTTTAGAGTTCAAACTAGGAAAAAATACTTTCAAGTATGATTTGAAATTTAACATAGGTTTGACAATTTTATTTGATGTCTCCATTTTCTTTAGTTGGTAATTTTTATATTATAATGAAAATGGTATCGTCTCTACGTATCACAAAATCTTAAGTCTTATAGCAGTTTTTAAGAGTTATTTATTCATGAAAAAGGTAAATTGATTTATATTTAAAATAGAATTAAATATCATTTACAATAGGTGGTGAATTACTCATGTTAAATGCATATAACGTCCAATGCGTTTTTCAGTTATGATTCTTTGTGTGAATTACAGTAAATGAGGGTGGGTAAATGAGGATGAAATTTTACTTGTAAATGACAACCCCCTTTTTGCATGGAGGACATCACCAGAAGAAAGAATAAATATATGATTGTTTTGATTCTTGTCTATCCAACTTCCTTATTTTAATGAAAAAAAAATTGTTTTTCACCTTTTCTTGGCTAAGTAGGGTGTTGTATTACGGCTTTGGCTTTCAAGGTTGTGCAGACCTATAAAGTGTCAACTCTAGTTGGGCGTTGTATCCTGGAGGCGGTGCGTCGGTACCTGCTGCACCGGCTCAGATCCGAGAGGGGCGCGAAACCGTCTTAAAGAGAGTAAGATCCGTATCTTACCCAACTATACTTTATATTTTCGACTGCGGTTCGTGAAGGTTTTACGTACCCTGGAAAAAGCACCACCTACTTACTCAAAGTCACAAATTATTTAAAATCGTCAAATTACTCAAGATTACTAGTCAATTACTCTAAATTACCGTCCACGTACTCATAGCTTCACTTACTCAAGATCATCTAATTACTCAAAATATATTACAAATGAATATTTTAAAATATAACAAGAAAATATTTTGCTTATTAGTGTGTCATTTACTACTCTAGCCTAATAATTTTTTAATTTCTTTCCTTTTTATTAAATTATAAAAGACTTTTTTATTTTAAAATATATAAGAAAAAAGCAAAAAAAAAAAAAAAAATAAATAAATAAAGGTTCACGGGTAAAGTTCTGCATTGTACAGAATTTTTAAATTATGTACCGCAGACAAAGTGCATTTTGAGTTGTGTTGTGTTTCAAATTTTTGTCTAGATATTAAACAGAGGTCTGTGGTGGAGCGGAGAGATCGGGCCCATCTACTTCTTCGAGGGGCCATTATATAAACCCCTTCTTAGGGTTTCAATAATAATGAACCGTTCAAACACATTTGAGAGAGAAATTGAGAGAGAGTGAGAGAGTTTCAATATCAATCTAATAAAAGTTTCTCAACCTCCTCCCATGGTTTTTTTCCTCTCCTTGAGGGTTTTCTACGTAAATATTGTTGTTTTCATTGCTTTTTCACCTTTAACTTCTTATTTACTTTTTAGATTTCATTTAGTATCTAAATCGAACCCAAATCTTGGATATGTTAGCCTTACATCAGCCTTTGATCAAAATACAACAAATTTAGATCATTGGATTATTAACCTATTACTTGTTTAGCGGATAAACTTACTTTTACAATTTTTATTTATGTTTATTACAATAGTGTATCCCTATAAAATTATGCTTATTTATATTTTAGTACATTGATATTTTTGAAAATAATAAAAATGATTGTGACTTTTTTGAATTACTAAAAAGGCCCCTAAGTTCTTTTAGATAATAAAAATGCCCCTCCTTGGCGTGATGACATTATTTTTCATTGACAGAGCTGATGTGGCAACTGTTTCATCATTAATGCTACAGTAAAATGACAAAAGTAACATTCAATACCCTTACTTTTACTTTGTAAGCACTAAATCCGTGATATTATATTATTTAAGAACTTCCTGTTTTCACTTAATTTGTTTAAAAATCACCACAAATTTAGGTAAAATCACTACTTATGTACTCAAAATCACTACCCATGTACTCAAAATCACCACCCATGTAATCAAAGTCACCACTCATGTATTCAAAATCACCACCCATATATTCAAAATCACCACTCATGCAAGGTTGTTAAAATCGATAGGGGCTTTTAGAATCAGAATCGCAGAATCAAATCGAGAATAGTAAGATTCTACTACATGTACAATATAATTGTTTTTTAGTATTAATATCAGTAATATGCTGATTCAGAAAGATTTAACTCTTACAGAATTTATGAAAAGGGGGATATTGATTATTGAACCAGTTCGTCTGTCTGTAAAAGTTGATAATTTATTGATAAGACCTCAACTTACGTGGGTATATATAAAAAATATAATCAAATATGACAAAATTATGACCATGCAACATAGATTTGTCGTTTATGCTACAATCATTGTGTGAGTTTTTGAGATATATGCTACTAATCGAGCTTTATATTAAGATTAAAACATAAAACAAAACTTACTTTAAGTTTCTTGAAAATATATAAATACTTAATTAACTTTGTTTTACTTCTAGCTAATAAAGTAAGTTCACCTATACTATACACTTTTTTTTTTTTTGCATTTTAACTTTTTATGTGCATACGTGGTAGAATCGAGTTTGAATCAGTATAATCATAAAATCGTATTACGATCTTATCCATTAATTTCATGCAATATAAATGAATAGTAAGATTCTACCTAGAATTCAGATAGGTTGACCATTATAGAATCGTAAAATCATAAGATTCTAAGATTTAAATCGGGTTTTTAATAGCCATGCAATTATGTACTCAAAATCACCACTCATGTACTCAAAATTACCACCCATTTAGTCAAAATCAACCCGAACTTAAAATCACCACTTATATACTCAAAAGCACCAGCTTTTTGCTCAAAATCTCTAAAATAACTAATTATTCAAAATCATCATTTGCTTACATCTATTAATTTTTAAAATTTTATATAATTGTATTTAACATTTTTATAAATAAAATTAGGTACATAAAATTAATTAACCTTTGTTCATTTGAACCACATAATTTATTTATTTATTATGTCATTATTATTATATTTTAATTATTTTTAACATATAATTGTCCTAATTAATTAATAAATAAATTTATCTATTTTTATATAATAAAAAATTAATAATTAAAAATAAAAAAACAAATTGATTGGGGGAACGGGTAAAAATCGGCTCCCCAACTTTTCTGTATGGTACAAAAAACAATTTTTTATATCGTAAAAAAACTATTAAAACTACAAGGATTAAATTGATACAATGAGATAAGTACAAGGACCTCGGAGTAAATAATCCTTTTACTTATTAGTGTGTTATTTACTATTATAATTTGATAATTTTTTAATTTGTCCTTTTTTATTAAATTATTAAAGACTCTTTTTATTTTAAAATATAACAAGAAAAAAAAAGTAAGAATAACTAGTGAACCAAAAATTCTAAACGGTACCATAGACAAAGCAGGGTTCATTTACCAGGCACTAAGGAACCGGATCCCATCAAAACTTCAAAGTTAAGCGTGCTTGGGTGAGAGTAATACCAGAATGGGTGACTTCCTGAGAAATCTTCATGTTGTCAACCCTATAAGATTGGGGGTCCTCGAAAACAATCTCTCGGCAGGGTTACACCCTCAAGGGGTAAGGCTGTATAAATGCACCCCTCCTAGACCCCACTTATGCGAGAACCCTTGGGCATTGGGTCTGTTGTTGTTGTGCCATAGATAAAGTGCTTAATTCTTTTCCCTTTCTCTCTCTCATATCACATCCCACCAATTCTTCTTCTTTTTTTTTTAAATTAAATGCAATTTACCATTTTGTCCTTGCCTATGTGTCATGCTGGGCCATCTTCATTGCTAAGTGGACCTGCTATTTTGGTAATTTTAAATTTTTGCTTGCCATTTTTGGTAATTTAAAATTTTTGTGTGCTGTTTTAATAATAAAAATTACCAAACATGCTATTTTAGAAAATCACCCTCTATTAGTGCGGGACACAAAAACACAATAAAAAGTTATTGAAGAAAATTTAAATATAATGAGGCTTGACTATGACACCAAATTTAAATCTATCTATTCTTTCTACTATGTTGTTACCAATCTCAAACTCTCTCATCTCTTTCTCACCAAATCCATAAAATACATCTATCTCTTCTTTCTAATACATGGTGGGTTCATTCCTAACAAAGAGAAGAATTGGCATGATTTGTCTTCTTCTCTCACAAACTCAATTTAATCATTTCGAACCTCATATTGCCTCAAGATGACAAGCTTAATACCCATTACAATCTCTTTGGCAACCATCTTAAGCCAAGGTAGACACAAATGAGGCACGGTTTGAGTTCATATCAACCACTATCCTATCAGTCTCTTTGTGCATCCTCTCATTCTTTATTGGTATATTTTCAAAATAAACTGTTTCTGATAAGTATTTGATATGTTTTGGCTCAAACATGATATGTGTGACACATGATATGTGTGACACATGTTAAGTGTGTGTCGGCACATGTTTTTACGAAAATGCTCTCGAGAAGCTGTGTGTCAATGCGCAGAATCTATGCGTTGGCATACAATCTTACAAAACTCAAAGACTGGGTCTGTGTCAATATACAGACTTTGTGTGTCAATATGCAGGACAGTTATGGTCCTTATTTTGCCCAAGTTTTTGTGACTTTTGGGAAATTAATTTAATATATTTTAAGGGGTTATGTGCCTTACCAAAAGCCATGTTTAAAGGGATGTGACTCCTCCAAAGAGGCACATGAATGTCTATATAAAGCCCCACTAAAGGTATTTGCAAAACACTTGAAGAAAAGCAACATCATTCTCTCATTCTTTAGTCTTGGTTATCCATTATCTCTATGCTCTTAATCTCACTTTATTTTTGGGTTTCACATTATCCTTTAGACTATTTCGGTATCCATGAAATAAGTCATAAGGAAAATGGTTCGATAGAAGCCTTGAGACTGGAAACTAAATTTGATTCCTGTTTTATGAATTTTCCTAACATTCATAGGTTTCCCAATCCCATTCACGACATCCCTCGAGATGGATGTGCTTTTGTGTTGGCCATACAATGTTTGTTTAGTCTCGACATGTTGTCATTTGGAGAAGTCATTCATGTATTTCTCAGTTTATTTGCCATAACATATATTCTTCTTTTAATCATGGCCATAAAAATTTTTCAAATAGTAGGCATCATGGTCTATATGCTCATCCGATCCTCTAGGATGATTCCATCACCACTACTATCAAAGTCATGGTTGTGACTACTCTCTCTCTTGAGAGAGAGAGGCTTGGACATATTTGGTTTAGTGTTTAGGATGCAGCTTAGGATCAAAGACATGATTCCTCATTTTGTTCACCCTTGAGGGTGATTGTTTTTCTAGGTCTAGGCATTTATAATTGGGTTGCCATTGTGGTCGCCAAACTTTTTATTTTCGCTTCTAAATGAGCTTGGAGCAAACTTAAAAATGGATTAACCATGACTAGGGATAATGTTTGTGATGAATTTGGTCAATGAGACTATTCATCATCTTGGAGTTTTGTATGAGGTTTAGTTTGTTAGAATGAGCTGAACTCAAGCTTTAGCTACACGCCCGACTGGATATTCTCTGTGAGATCACACAAACGGTTAGAGAGGCCCGTGCAGTAACCGATGGGGGCCTCTCCGACGCTTAAGTCAGTATTAATATTATGAAATAGTAAATAACGGCAAGTAATAAATGAAATAATAGAGATAAAATACTTAGGCTGAGAGGAGTAAGGCATTTGAACGATTTTTGCTTCGGAGAGGTGATCTATTTGTGGTGTTTAGTAGGTGATTTGGAAAAGCTAAACTCAAGCTATCTTAATGATTATTAGGATCCCCTTTTTTCCCTTTGTTTTCTTGTCTTTTTCTTTCCTTCTCTTCATCTGCCTTTGTATAGTGTAAGTGTGATAGAGCTTAGGTGCCCTATGTGGTGTGGGTGAAGGGATTAGTGTCCTTTTTTTCTTATAAGATAAGCTTTCTTTTATCAATCTTTTTCCTTCTTTTTATATGTGTTTTAAAGGGGATAAAGTAGGTGAGTTGTGCCAAATGAAAAGATGGGAATATTGTGTCGTTTTATTTTTATTGGGCAAATTGCGTTGATTTTACTCCTACTAGGCAAATTATGTTGATTTTACCCCTACTGGGCGAATTGCGTTGGTTTTACTCCTACTGGACGAATTATGTTGATTTTGCCCCTTATTAGGCGAATTAGGTTGATTTTGCCCCTACGGGGCGAATTGTGTTAATTTTACTCTTATTGGGCGAATTATATTAATTTTGCCCCTACTAGGCGAATTGTGTTGATCTTTCTCCCTACTGAACGAATTATGTTGATTTTGCCCCTTACTAGGTGAAATATGTTGATTTTGCCCTTTACTAGGCGAATTATGTTAATGTTGTCCTTACTAGGCAAATTGTGTTGGTCTTTCTCCCTACTGGATAAATTATGTTGATTTTGCCCTTGACTAGGCGAATTATGTTAATTTTGCTTTATTAGGCGAATTGTGTTGGTCTTTCTCTCTACTAGGCGAATTATGTTGATTTTGCCTTTATTAGGCGAATTGTGTTAGTATTTCTCCCTTCTGGGCAAATTATGTTGCCCTTATTAGGCGAATTGCGTTGTCTTGCCCTTACTGAGGGAATTGCACTGTTTTACCCTTACTGGGTAAATTACCTTGTTTTACTCTTACTGGGGGAATTATGTTGTTTTAAATTATTGTCCAAATAATTGCTTGTGTAACCTACTTGCCCATCTACAGTAGTAAGTTACTCAATTATAGTTTACCTATAGGTAAACCAAGTTAGAGCCGAATATGATGGGCCTCAATTAATTACTGGTAATATTTTTGGTACCTCTTTTTGGTTTATTTGATTTCTAGTTTTAGTGGTCTAGCAATGGTCCAATTGAGAAGAGTTTCACATTTATATAATTATTAAATGAAGGTAAAGGACATAAAACCCAACTTGAGCAACAATTGGGGCCTTGAGCAACATGAAACACTCCTCAACAAGTGATTACCTTGACTCTGGAGCATTGCCTGAGGTAGAGATAAGTTTGAGAGCTTGCTAGCCTACCTTGAGCCTGATTCAATGAGGTGTTTAGCATGACAACCTTGACTCAAGATAACTCAATTATGTTTCAATTTACTAAGGTTTAGATTGAGTGAACCAAGTAGGGTCACCAATCCAAGATCAACTCGATTAAACTCGAGACTTGGCAGTCAAAACCTTATATCAATAACACAACTTAAATTCACTATAAAAGGAGAGTGTTGGAAACTATGGCAGAAAGCGTAAGGAATATACCTTCTCGAACACCGTAATCAATACTTTAATTGTATTGTAAAATCATTGAGTTAGAAGAAACTACTATGAAATGAAAAGGAAAAAAAAGCTATTAAGTGTGCGTTGAACACCAATAGAAAAGATCCTGATTTTCTATGGAAACCCTGTCTAAGTCTTTGGTTCCCCCTTTTTAATAGATCTTAGATTAATTAACCTCCTTTTTTTCGATAAATATCGGCAAAGCCGTAGTACATACCGGGTCTCGCCGCGGCGAGACCTTACCATCCCGTAAACGAAGATGGGTACAAAATCTAGATCAACGAGAAAAATCAGACACCAAAGATAAACGGGACAACATCACGCAAACAGGAAAGGACCAGGGGCTAAACAGGGTACCAGTTGAATCGGAAGCAGGCACACACACAGCCACACTTTCCAGTTAGAGACGAACAACCTCAAGAGGGTGGAAACCAGGAGAGGGAAATCCTCCTCCCCCGCATTGCAAGCACGATACCAGAAATGGAACCAGACAGGGAGGGTACCGAGCCCACAATACAAGGAAAGGGATGGAAAATCCAGAAAGGCGGGCGAAAGGTCCCCCATCACAAACCCACGGAGCAGGAGGTGGAGGATTGGAACAACACTGCCACCAAAACCGAGGTCCGACCACCACCAACCACCAAAAACACCACCACACCCAATCAAAAAGAGAAAATAAACATAGAAGAAACAGAAATAGGAAATGAAAAAGTGTAAGGAAGGGAACTGGGAGCCGGAAATGACTAGAGGTGCGCCATTTCCGGCCCAGTGCGGCCAATCTTGACATTTTAGCATGTACCTCTTTCTCTTCAGAGGACGGAATTCTCCATGTCTAGCTTAAATTCCATCAAAGACGGAAAGTTGTTGAGTAGTGACATTCTTCTTCTTTCACGTCTCCTTTAATTTCACAACTATTCTTGAGGTCCATGTTTACTTTAGAGTCCCATATAATTTCCATGAGCTCATCCTCAAGTGTGGTTCTCCATTATGCTATTTCCTCAATCACGTGCTAGGAACTTGCACCACTTAATCAAAACGACGCTGTTCATGAGCACAAAATTTTTGTCGAGCTAACATTAAGGGCTCGTTTGATATCATTTTTTATTTTTTATTTTTTTGGTTATTTTTAGAAACTAAAGGCCATATTTTGTAAACAATTTTTTTCAATTATTGTTTTCTTTTTAAATTCTTTCCTCTAATTGGTTGAAAATTAAAACTAAAAATAAAAAAAATTAGAAGAAAATATTTTAAAATCTAATTCTTAATTTTTTAAAACTAAGTATAATAAATGAAGAATAATGTATAATAGACCTTAAATCTTTCTATTATATTATTGTCAAATCTCTCTCGCCTCAAAAGCCCTTAAATCCTAAATCATTCATTTCAAAACCCCACCAAAAAAAAGACATATATCTTGATGAAAGAACGTGTCTTTTAATAGAGAGGTATGTCCCTTTGATATGTTTTCTAGTAAATAGACATATCTTTTAGTGAAGAGGCATGTCTATTAATGAAAAGACGAGTCTACTGACGAAAGGACAAGACCATTGGTGTTTCGATAGAAGACACCCCTCACTATTTTATAAATAATAGTATGGTCTTTTCTCTGCCAAAGCATATAAACACATAAATATGAAAGATGATTAAAAGTACAAACTCCATGTACATCATCCATGAAAGAAAGTGGTTAAGAGGGAGAAATCATATCTTTTTGGTGTCCATACTCAACGGTCAATCAAGGATTACAATTAATTAAGGTATGTTTGTAATCTTAATGTGTGCAAAACATAAAGCTCAAGATCTATAAGAATGGTTAATTTATGCACTAATATTTATGCATATAATTTAAGTTTTACATATTTATGATATAATATAAAATTTATAAAGTAAATTAGATTGACAAAATAAAAAGTAAGAAAAAAGAAGACTTTATACAATTACAATGTAATAATAAAAAAAATAAAAAATGCAAACACCTTCGTGCATTGCGCGGGAGAACAATTGTAATATTATTATTGTTGTTGTAATTCTTATTATTATTATTATATTACTATTATTATTATTATTATATTATTATTATTATTATATTACTATTATTGTTGTTATTATTATTATATTACTATTATTGTATTATTACTATTATTATAATAATATTATTACTATTATTGCAATAATATCATTACTATTGTTGCAATAATATTATTACTAATATTATTATAATATTGTCATCATTATTATTATACTAAAATTGTTAAGAGGTTGTTTTGGTAAACTATTTTGCTCATATCCACTCTCATTAATGCATACCAAACATGGGAATAATTATTTCAACCCCATTCCCATCTCCTTCCACCATATACCGAATGAAGAAGTAGGAATGACTGAGCCATTTCCACCTACTTGTTATGACGGAATGGAGGGGTAGGAGTGGGAATAGGCACCTCATTCCTGACTTTTGGCTGTTTGGTACGGGGAGTGGGAATGGGGAGGGGGTGGGAGTGGGAACGGAATCCATTTCCATTCCCACATTTTCATACCTGAGGGGCTTGGGTTTGGAAACGTGGGAATGAGAATGAAAATAATTCAAAATTTTATTATTATTATTATTATTATTATTATTATTATTATTGTTATTGTTGTTATTGTTGTTATTATTGTTGTTGTTGTTGTTGTTATTATTATTATTTTTTAATATTTTTTATTATTATTTTATTATAATAAGAAAGTAACATATACAGTGCCCCAAGGGCTCTCGCCTAAGCAGGGTCTGGGGGAGATGGATGTACGCAGCCTTCCCCCTTTAAGGTATTACACCTGAAGAGAGGCTGTTTTCAAGTGCCCCCAACCTAAGGGTGAGGATTTCCCATGAGGTCACCCATCCTGGTACTGCTCTCGGCCAAGCATACTTAACTTTAGAGTTCTAATGGGATCCAGTGACAGGTGTTGGTACCCTCTTTGTTTATAATAAAATAATAATAAAAATAGGTACGGCTCCAATCGAGGTAAAATAATAATATTGTTATTATATTATGATTATTATTATTGTAGTTTTTATTGTTATTATTATTAAGTCATAAGAGGTAAATTAGGTGTGGCTGCAATCAAGAATGATGCGGGAGCAATGTTTACGGTAGTTTGGGCATGTTAGGAGGAGACCAAGTACTGTGCCTGTCAGGAGATGCGAACAACTCCATATTACAGATGGGAAGAGGCCGGCCAAAGAAGAGTTGAATCGAAGCAATTCAATAGGACCATGCCTATCTCAACCTCAATGAGGAGATGACTCTAGATAGAGTTCAGTTGAGGATTAGTATAGATATAACAGATATAACGGGGTAGGAGCGATGAGTACTTCTAAGCTAGTACTAGCGCCACAAGCTTCTTACATGTCTGTCTGTTTATACGCATTTCTGCCTTACTACTCATTGCTTACACTATATATATGCTTACATTTTGTCGTTAGGTAGGCTCTCTCCCATAAATGCTTGCTTGCTTTTGCTTTTAATCTTTTTTAGATGCTTCCATGCGTCTCATGTTCTCCATGCTCTTCGTGCTTTTCATGCGATTCACGCTTTTTAGGTTGTGGGTCCTTGGAAACATCATCTCGTTAGGGTATCCCCCTAATGGGGTAAGGCTGCGTACATCCTATCCTCCCAGACCCTGCTCAAGCGAGAGTCCTTAAAGCACTGGGCTTATTGTTATTGTTGTTGTTATTACTATTGTTGTTATTGTTGTTGTTATTATTTGTTGTAAAATTGGTCCCTATATGACTTAACTATGTCAAGAAAATTTAAGTCAAGAAATGTTCAAATATTATAGATCAAAGGGTGTAAATGTCAAGTGGCATAAGTTGTAATTTTTTAGGTAAAGTTATTATTGGAAGCAGCAGTTAAAATTCATTTAAATAAAGGTCATGTGGTAAGATGACCTTGCTGCCCCTGCCCGTGTGCTAAATTTACCTGCTCGTGCCACTGCCCGCTGCCCGAAGCTTCTCAAGGAAGCTACCCAGATTCGATTATTCATGGCTGACACGCGTCAGCCATCCGGGACTACTATTTGTGTTTCTTGTGGGCTTTTATGGACCGTTGATCTGGATCGTACGAACGGCCGAGATTGAACCTTGGAGCCTTGCCACGGATCGGGGTTCTGTTGCCTATATATACCGACCCTTTTTTAGGGTTTGTCGGACGCTTTTGCATTTCTCTCTGTTTTCTCATCAGCCACCGCCTCTTTTCATTTTGCTCTGGCGATCTTGAGGCGATCGAAGGCGATTGAGTAAATCCGTGGGTGTTAAGGCTTGCTCGTTCAAATCTTGGTAGTTTGGAGCACGTATGAAGCCTTGTAGGCTTCGGTTGTGAGCTTTCTCTTCCCTTACTCTTTATTTCGTTCGTCTTTAGGTTTCTGTCTTAGAAGCCTTAAGGATCGGTTTGTATAAAGTTGTATATCGTTGAATTCTAGTCTGTAATACTTGAACTCGACTTATAGTGGATAGACTTCCCTAGAAATAGGGAGCCGTGGAGTAGGTCCTTCTTTAAAGGCTGAACCACGTAAAATCTCGTTGTTATCGCTGTGTTCTTTGTGCATGTGTTCGGTGTTGGATGAATCTTGCTAAACTACAGTTACACATTTCTTGAACAAGATCTGAAGTGTTGAATGTTTGTTGTTATTGACGTTTTTTCAAGAACTAAAATTAATAAGTTTAAACCCTAGGAATACGACCTAAAACTTAACAAGTGGTATCAGAGCATCAGGTTCTTTACCTTAAAGAAACAGTATGGCGTCTGCTAGGGTTGATATTGAAAGGTTTGATGGTAGGAATGATTTCAATCTATGGAAACTAAAAATGAAAGCAATCCTTATGGCACAAGGTGCTGGAACTGCACTTTTTCCCCAAAAGGATCAACCAACTTATCTAACTGAAAAGGAGAAAGTAGAAATCGAACATAAAGCTTATGCTTCTTTATTACTTAGTCTTGATAACTCGGTACTTAATCAGATCCGCTCTGAAAAGACCGTAGCAGATATATGGGCTAAGTTAGAGGAAATCTATAAGTCTGAGTCATTGTCCAATAGGATGTTGTGCATGGAATCCCTTTCCACCTTTAAGGTGAGTGAGACTAAACCCCTAGAGGACTCTATAGATGAGTTCCATAAAATCTGTCAAGATCTAGAAAACATTAAAGTAACTGTTGCTGATGAATTGTTGGCTGTATTGTTGCTATGTGCCTTACCTAAATATCTTAGGTCCTTTAAAGACACACTAAGATATGGACGTGACACTGTAGCACTGAAAGACGTTACAAAGGCCCTAAGATCCAAGATCCTAGAACTTAGGAAGGAAGGGAAGTACCCACCAACCAGTAACAGTGGGGAAGGGCTGTCAGTCAGGGGTAGGACAAAGACTCGAGACAACCATAACAACCATAACAACCATAACAACCATAACAATCATAACAACCATAATAACTACAACAATAAAGATAGGAGAAGAAGTAAGAGTCGAAACAGATCTAGTTCAAGACCTAGAAGAGATTTTAGTAAAGTAAAATGTTATGAGTGTGATAAACTAGGACACATTAAAAGATACTGTCCAGGTTACCAAAGAAAGTTTAACGGCACAACTGACAACACTGAATTTAATGACGGATATGACTCCGCTGAAGTATTAGTAGCATCCACAGACCAAACTAAACATGAGTGGGTTCTAGACTCAGGGTGTAGCTTCCCTATGACTTCAGATAGATCCTTCTTTACTGAATACCGGACTGTAGCTGGGGGAAAGATGCTGTTGGGAAATAACCACGGATGCCAAGTAGTTGGGATAGGGTCAGTTAGGGTTAAAGGGTCAAATGGGATTGACTTTACCCTAAAGGGAGTTAGGGATGTGCCTGAACTTAGAAGGAACCTAATTTCTCTAGGACAATTAGACCAGGCTGGTATGACCTTAAAGGCACAACAGGGGGTAATGAAGGTCCTTAAGGGTTCCCTTGTAATGCTAAGAGGAGAGGTCAAGAACGGTCTATATGTGCTTAGAGGTGACGTAGTTCCTGCTGGCTGCTCTATTGTAGAGAAAACTGACCTAACCAACCTTTGGCACAAAAGATTAGGACATGTATCAGAGAGGGGCCTGAATGAGCTGAACAAGAGGGGGCTGTTGGGGGGTGGTTATGTGTCTAAACTTGATTTCTGTGAGTCATGCATATTTGGAAAACATCATAAACTATCTTTTGAATCTGGAATCCATATAACTAAGTCACCGGTAGACCATATCCACTCTGACCTGTGGGGACCAGCAAGTGTACCCACTTTAGGTGGAGCATACTACTTCCTATCTATGGTAGATGATTTCTCTAGGAAGGTTTGGGTTTACCTACTTAAAACAAAGGATGAATGTTTTAGTGCCTTTGTTAGGTGGAAGAATCTTATAGAAAATCAAACAGGTAGGAAGATTAAGGTACTTAGAACTAATAATGGACTTGAATATATAAACACTGAATTTGATAGTTTATGTGCTCAAAATGGTATTAAAAGACACAACATTGTTAGGAAAACTCCCCAACAAAATGGACTAGTTAAAAGAATGAACCGTACGCTCCTAGACAGGGTAAGATGCATGTTATTTGCATCAGGAATTGGTAAAAACTTTTGGGGGGAGGCTGTAGCTACTGCATGTTATCTAATTAATCATACTCCCTCCTCTGCAATTGACTTTAAAACCCCTGAGGAAAAATGGACTGGAAAAACAAGCGACTATTCTATTTTAAAGGTTTTTGGATGTGCTGCGTATGCACATCAATCTGAAGGAAAACTTGAACCCAGGGCTGTAAAAGGTGTTTTTCTAGGCTATCCGGATGGTGTAAAGGGGTATAGGGTGGGTGTTAGGGATGGAAACAGGACCAAAATCATAATTAGTAGGGATGTGACCTTTAATGAAGAGGAAATCCCTTACTTGGAGAAAATCAGCAGCCACTTCCTCCAACCTTAGGAAGTTTGATCCTGAACTCTACGAGTTCGAGATCAGCCCACCAGAGCCTATATACCAGGAAAACTAGACCTTAAATCCTGAGGAAGAGGTGACCGACAGTGCTGAAGGGAGCACTGAACCTCAAGAAACAATTGAACAAACGGACCTATCAAACTACCAACTAGCTAGGGATAGGGAGAGGAGAGAAATTAGGGTGCCAGTCAGGTTTGGCAGTGCGGATTGTATTGCATTTGCCCTAAATACTGCCCTAGAGTATGTAGAATCAGAACCTCTCACTTATACTCAGGCTATTAGTGGGGCTGCCTCTGAACAGTGGCTCAAAGCCATGATAGAGGAAATGGAGAGCCTCAAAAGGAACAAAACTTGGGTTTTGGTTCCTAAACCAATGGATAGGAAGTTGGTAGGTTCTAAGTGGATTTATAAGGTAAAAGAACCCGATACATCATCTGGACAGCCAAGGTTCAAGGCTAGACTAGTTGCAAAAGGTTTTTCACAAAAAGAAGGGGTAGACTATAATGAGATTTTTTCTCCCGTTGTTAAGCACACAACTATAAGAATACTTATGGCACTAACGGCTAAGTTTAGCCTATTTTTGGAACAAATGGATGTTACAACAGCTTTCCTTCATGCTGAGCTGGATGAGGAAATCTTTATGGCCCAACTTGAGGGCTTTATTGAACCAAACCATGAGAACCATGTTTGTCTACTTAAGAGGTCTTTATATGGCTTAAAACAATCCCCTGGACAATGGTACAAACGTTTTGACCAATTTATAAGAAGTAGGGACTTTAGTAGATCGATACATGACACTTGTTTTTATTATAAACATGCTGATACTGTTGATGCACTGTATTTGTTGATTTATGTGGATGATATGCTACTGGCCAGTAAATCCATGAACCATATTAATGATTTGAAACTAACGCTTTGTGCTGAGTTCGATATGAAAGATCTAGGGAAGGCCAAGAAGATACTTGGTATGGAAATTACCAAGGATCCAGCAGCTGGAACAGTGCACTTATCTCAACAAAGGTATTTGGAAAAGGTATTGGTTAGATTCAACATGTCTGAATGTAAACCTGTAAAATTGCCCTTAGCAAGTCAGTATAAGTATACAGTTCAACAGTGTCCCACGAATGAGATAGAAAAGAAACAAATGGAAAGAGTCCCATATGCTAATGCTATAGGTTCCTTAATGTATGCTATGACTTGTACACGTCCAGACTTAGCTTTCCCTTTAAGTGTTTTGTCTAGGTTTATGAGTAACCCAGGAAAGGAACATTGGGATGGAGTTAAGTGGCTGTTAAGGTACATTAAACAAACCTATAAACTGGGACTTACTTTTGGCCGGACAAGAACCTACCTTAGATTGATAGGTTACACCAATTCCGACTTTGGGGGAGACGTAGATAAAAAGAGGTCCACTAGTGCTTACATTTACACTTTAAATGGTGGAGCCATTTGTTGGAAGTCTAAGTTGCAGCCTGTGACTGCGCTGTCGACCACTGAGGCTGAATTTGAGGCCCTCACAGAAGCCATAAAAGAGGCTATCTGGCTGAGAGGCTTACTGTCAGAAATAAACCTCGATAACGGGCCTCCCGTACTGTTTTCGGACAGTCAATCAGCCCTTGCATTGTGTAAAAACCCCGTGTTTCATGATAGGACTAAGCACTTAGCTGTCAAGAGGAATTTTGTAAACGACATGCTTGAAAGGAACACTGTTGAACTGCGAAAAATCTGTACTGCTGAAAATCCAGTGGATATGGGCACAAAAATTTTGACTTTGGACAAGTTACTTAAATGTATTAACTTGGTTCAAAGTAATTGGGATCATGGATGACGAACCCAATGTGTTTTGCTCCTATTACTAGGGAATGTCCAGTAGTTAACCCATATAGGTACCAAGGTGGAGAATTATTGTAAAATTGGTCCCTATATGACTTAACAATGTCAAGAAAATTTAAGTCAAGAAATGTTCAAATATTATAGATCAAAGGGTGTAAATGTCAAGTGGCATAAGTTGTAATTTTTTAGGTAAAGTTATTATTGGAAGCAGCAGTTAAAATTCATTTAAATAAAGGTCATGTGGTAAGATAACCTTGCTGCCCCTGCCCGTGTGCTAAATTTACCTGCCCGTGCCACTGCCCGCTGCCCGAAGCTTCTCAAGGAAGCTACCCAGATTCGGTTATTGATGGCTGACACGCGTCAGCCATCCGGGACTACTATTTGTGTTTCTTGTGGGCTTTTATGGACCGTTGATCTGGATTGTACGAACGGCCGAGATTGAACCTTGGAGCCTTGCCACGGATCGGGGTTCTGTTGCCTATATATACCGACCCCTTTTTAAGGTTTGTCGGACGCTTTTGCATTTCTCTCTGTTTTCTCATCAGCCACCGCCTCTTTTCATTTTGCTCTGGCGATCTCGAGGCAATCGAAGGCGATTGAGTAAATCCGTGGGCGTTAAGGCTTGCTCGTTCAAATCTTGGTAGTTTGGAGCACGTATGAAGCCTTGTAGGCTTCGGTTGTGAGCTTTCTCTCCCCTTACTCTTTATTTCGTTCGTCTTTAGGTTTCTGTCTTAGAAGCCTTAAGGATCGGTTTGTATAAAGTTGTATATCGTTGAATTCTGGTCTGTAATACTTGAACTCGACTTATAGTGGATAGACTTCCCTAGAAATAGGGAGCCGTGGAGTAGGTCCTTCTTTAAAGGCTGAACCACGTAAAATCTCGTTGTTATCGCTGTGTTCTTTGTGCATGTGTTCGGTGTTGGATGAATCTTGCTAAACTACAGTTACACGTTTCTTGAACAAGATCTGAAGTGTTGAATGTTTGTTGTTATTGACTTTTTTCCAAGAACTAAAGTTAATAAGTTTAAACCCTAGGAATACGACCTAAAACTTAACATTATTATTATTATTATTATTATACTTGTTTTTATTTTTATAGTTCTTTTTATTATTGTTATATAAAAAATAATTAAAGAGTGAATTTGGTAAACTATGTTATTTACACCATTCCTATTATTTCATGTCAAACTTGTGAATGACTATTTTAACCCATTCCATCTTTATTCCATATACATATCAAACGGAGGAATGAGAATGACTGGATCATTCCCACTTTTCAAAAGTCATTCTCATTCTCTTATACTCCCATTTTCATAAGTTCATTCCCACGTGTTATTTATGCTCATATGATAATGCATAATTCAACCCACGTTTTATTTATGAGCATAACTCAACCCACTGTCAAAATTTTGGGCCGCCCACCTGCCGCCACAATGCTCGGTGACTACACACAAAAGGTGAAGAATGGTAGATCACAATTTTAAGTTGGCCTTGTAAGTTGTTTGTTGATAATTCTGTAATAAAGTAAATTGGCAAATTCTTTCTTTCTTTTTTTTTTTTTTACATCTGTAAATTCTTGTGGATGCGGGATTCGAACCCACGTTTCGGAATTCGTTAACTGTCACCTTAGTTATTAGGAAAAATTGGAGACCGACAGTAAATTGATAAATATTTGTCCAACTTTCCTTTTTTCCATTAGATATAAGGGGAAAAAAAAAGTAAAAGGTGATAAAAGAAGTTATATAGCTAGTGATTGGCAATCAAGTCGGTTAGATTGAGTAGGACAGGGTTATTTTAAATTCATGTCGGGTTTGAATTGCTTTTTGTTTATGCTATAAAACACTTGATTTTAACACAATTTTTTGAACTCAGTTTAACTGGTTGGATTATTGAACATTAATACAATTTTTATTTTTGTTTCTTATTTAGATATTTTATAGTACTATCTGTGATATTTAGTATGTAAGTAATAAATAACTAAATTTAGTATTAGTTTATAGTACATCAGGAATCATTTCCTATAAAATTTTAGGAAATTATAATTCAGATATCTTGAAGTTTGAATATTTATCTCTTAAATATTTTGACATTTTTATATATTTATCTCTCCGAGTTCCTGCGTCATAGTTGTTTGATTATGCCTCCGGTCACCCTTCCCTGCCGCTGATTGCCTTAATTGCAACCGCACCCTTGTGGTGCTCATCCTTATAAATGGTCCCTGTTAGAATTGACTGGGATCGGGCTGATGTCTCCCCTTGGATTTGATTGTTGCTTTTTCTCTTTCTTTGTCTTGAGATTATCTGCACATTCATGCTTTTGGGTGTTCTTGGGTATTTTCTTGTGTTTTGGTGTTTTGATGGTGCATGTTCAGGCATTTTTGGCGTTTTGGTGTGTCGTGTTTAGGTGTTTTTGGTGTTTTGGCGTTGTCAGGGTCGGTTGTTTGCTTATAATCTCTTGACTGGATTGTAAAAATATTCCTTTTTTCTGTTTTAATAAAATCCCAATGATGGGTCAATTATAAATTTAAAAAAAAAAAAACCTAAGGTTTGAAAATTTACTTGGGTATCTTATGTGTATAGTAAATTTTTATCAAAATTATGAAAAATTTCATAAAAAAATGCTGATATAATATATAGTTATGATAATACATTTAAGTTATATTATTGTTCATGGGGAAAATTCAACAAATTAGAGGAAAAAATTCAAAGGATTCTAATAAACGATACTTACATATATTAATTGCCTAAATAATATGTCATCTCAACATTTTTTGATAAAGAATCATCAAATTATGGTAAAGATACCTAGGCTTTCTATGAAAGTCAAACGAATTTCAGTCGATGGTATCTAATTAACATTTTTTCTTTTTGGTAATTAAGTAATAAAATTGTTAAACTTTTAGATAATTTATTATATAAATTCAAATGTCAGAATACTTAAATAATAATAAATGTTTAAATTTTATAATACCTTACTGTAAAATTTACTATAATTTCTAAACGAATTTAATAGAAAAATATAATATTAAGAAGATCTAATCATTATTTCAGTTGAATTATTATCCCTCTGAATTTACCGCACATGCCGAAAACAACACGTATCTTTATTGAAAAAAAAACATCACATATCTAACAAACCAAATATAATCTGCAACACGTCATCACAATCTAATCTAGTAATTAACCTTCAATTTAAATCATAAACCCCACTACTTTAACTTCAATTATTAGCTTCGTTAATTACACCAACGTAGATAATTCCATCCTCATTTAAATAATGAAGGTTGTATTTAGCTCAACTTTTTAACAGTTTAAAACTAATCATTTATTGTTTAGCATTTTTAGCAAAAAAATCATTAAATTCAAAGAAGATATTAATATATTATAGAATCATGTTCCATTTTAACATTTTTCATCGAAAATCTATCGTATTTTGACAAAAGTACATTTGATTGATTACATTTTAAAACTTCAAGTTATCTAAGTGATAAAACGTTTAAATTTCAAATTACGACATTGTATATATTAAAACGTTAGAGTATTTATGTGATAAATGATTAAATTCTAGATTACCTAAGTGATACTTTCCCTTGACGAGTAATTGCCTTTATTTGAAATTAGGTAAATGTGGGTAAATGTGGATAAAGAGGGGATACCAAAGAGAGCACCAACAAGCCGTCACCGGATCCCATTAAAACTCCGAAATTAAGCGTGCTTGGGCGAGAGTAGTACCAAGATGGGTGACCTCCTGGAAAGTCCTCACCCTCAGGTTGGGGGCACTGGAAAACAGCCTCTCTTTAGGTTAACACCTTGAAGGGGGAAGACTGCGTACATTCGCCCCCCTAGACCCTGCGTAGGTGGGAGCCCCTTGAGGTACTTGGTATGTTCCTTTCCTTTCCTTAGGGGATGGTAAAAAGGGGGTGTGTAAAGTACCTTACTTTTGTTTGGATACGTTTAGTAAAGAGGAATAAGGGTAAAGAGTGGTAAATAAGTTTCTTTTATTTGACAATTGAGTAAACGTGTAAAATTAAAGAAAGTTATAATTAAAATAAGGATAAAATGTCTAAATTTTTTTTATAAATTACTCTCTTCCGCTTTACTACTAATTCAGAGTTAAAAGAAAATGAAAGTACAAAAGGATAAGTTCTAAAATTTACCCCATTACCGTCCTTATCCCTCAAAAGAATTTGACAAATAGGAGTAAGAGTTTACCAACAATTTAAATCGTAACCCTACTTTTTTGGGTTATCTATATTTTTGTATCCGACGTTTTTAGAAATAATAAAAAGAACCATGATCTATTAAATTATTAAAAAGGCTATTCAGTTTTTATTATATTAATAAAAATTCCTCTAAATTTTTGTCGCATTAATAAAAAGGCTTCTCTTTGAATTGAAAATATCATTTTTACTCGACAGAGCTAATGTGACAGTTGTATTTTTATTAATGCTACTGTAAAATGACAAAAATATTCTTTAATAACCATATTTTGAAACAAATTGAGCGAAAATAGATAACTTATACGTAATACAATATCTCAAAATTTATGCTTGTTAAGTGATAATAAAGATGTTGAAACTTATTTTATGTCATTTTATTATAGGATTAATAAAAAAACAATTGTAATGTCAGTTTTGTCGATAGAAATGACGTCATTATGCTTGAGAGGGGTCTTTTTTACTCATAGGATAAAAATTTAGAGCAATTTTTAATAATTTAAAAAGATCACGATTCTTTTGATTATTTTCAAAAATAGCAGGTACTAAAATATAAATAATCTCTTTTTTTTAAAGTTTTTTTAAACACATAACCCCACTAATCTCAATTATTAACATCCTTAATTACCCCAACATGGATAATTTCACCCCCATTTAAAAAAAATAAACTAATCTCTGCCAATATAACCATGGATACGCAAACCCAGTACCCCATTTCCATTTCCATTTCCATTTCCCCATTAATCAACAATCAACAACACCCACGTCACTTTTCTTCATCATCTTCCAATTGGGTCATCTGGGGTTGTTCGGGTCGGATCTGAGTGATTAGGGTTTGGGTTAGATCCGAAGATTAATGGCTCAATCAACTGGGAGAGGAGGAGGAGGGGGGAAAGTGATTGGGGAGTATTTGGTCGGTAAGCAAATCGGGTCCGGATCTTTCTCTGTGGTATGGCACGGTCGGCATCGGGTCCACGGCACTGAGGTTGCCATAAAGGAGATTTCTTTGGGGAGGTTGAACAAGAAGTTACAGGAGAGTCTTATGTCTGAGATTTTTATATTGAATCAGATTAATCATCCTAATATTATCCGGTTGCATGATATAATCGAGGTTAGGGGTTCTGTAATTTGAGCAAACATGTTTTAGATTGGGGTTACTGTTGTGTTTTTCTGGGTGTTTAGTGGTTTTTTTTTTTTTTTTTTGGGGGGGGGGGGGGGGGGGGTGTTCGACTGAGAATGAATGTAAAAAAAGTTAACGACGAGATGCCCGCAGTTATGAAATAAAATTACAAAAAAGTAATAACGTAAGGCCCTCTAGTATGTCTGCAAATCTGCCAATGCTATTTTCATCCAAAGAGATCCTAAAAAGACCACCTTATTTCACAAGAAATGTGAAATGTTTTTACGTTGATATATACGCAAGTAGCTTAAATATTCTAAAATTTGAGCTTTGTTGAACGGAATGTTGCGGTATTTGTGCTGGGTGGTTGTTGAAGTTAGTGAATCTTAGCTGAATTAGGTACTATGAGCTTTCTTAGTGACTTGAATTGAGTGAGTTTAAGTCTAGCAGCTGCTTCCAGTTGCATCTGGAGTATTCTTATGTTTAATTACTATGTAAGTTGAATGGTGTTCATGGTCTTTGATATTTCTTACTGTTGCTTGAGTTAAACTGCAGTTGATTTGGTGGGGTGCTTAGGCTACTGAGGTAGATTGAGTTGTGTGTACCAACACTTTTGGAGTAAAGACTTGTCAAACTGAACAGTCGAACTAAGGAAATTTTAAGTTCCTATAGGCTTTACTTATTAGTGTTGGGGGAAATTTGGGCTTGATAGTGCTTGATGTCACATGTGATGCAAATAGTAGACATATTTTTATTCACCTTATTTTCGGCAAGTGCAGCTGTTTGCCACTGCTTTTTTGTAAAAAATAGGAGAAAGGGAAGGAGAGGGTTGCTAGTGTTGTAGGTTGAATTTAGACAGCTAGGATTGCTTGCGTCGTCCTTTTTTTTTCACTGGACTGAATTGTGTTAATAGCTTTCTGTGGCGAAATTGGTTTTTCTAGGTCCATTAAGTTTTAGAAGGTTTTGGACTAAGGGTTTGCAGCTTTATTGTAAAGACTTGTCAAAATAGAAATTCAAACTCGGGAAATTTTGACCATGTTAAAATGGATATTCAAACTAAGGACTTCTTTTTAGCCTTGGGAGAAAGTTTAGCTTGATAGTACTTGATATGTGATGACTTGAGCACATATTTTTATTTACCTAGTTCTTGTTAAAGTTTAGCAGTTTGCAAATGTCTTTTGCAAAAAAGATGGATAAAGCAATGAAGGGAGTTGCTAGTGCAGTAGGTTGAATTTAAACAGCTAATATCGCTTGCTTTCTCTGGTTCTTGTTCACTGGACCAAATTGCGTTAATAGCTGTTTGCGGTGACATTGGTCAGTTATGCTTCAATCAAGTCTTAGAAGGTTTCTGTCAGGGGACCTTCCACATATTACTGTGTCTTATGATCAGACAGCATGCTTGTCCTGGTAGTTCCCTTGCTTGTAATAATCTGACTTATCACCCATGTTCTGAGTGAGATTGGAGCTTTAATGTTTTCTTTTTTATATGCTGAAGCATCAGAGTTTGAATGTTTTACCATTTTCCTGCATCCATGCTTGTGTGTCTTTTAGTCTTGTCGTTGTGCTTGTAATGCTTCAGTGAAATGTTTGTCAGCTGCTGATAGAGTTATCAGGCTGTTCCTCGACGGCTATATTACTCAAGTGATAATAATTAATGTGTCCCGGTTTATCCAAATGGTTACCTTTTCCTCCCATAATTTTACATGCATTTTGTCTCATTTTACCCATAGCTGTTCTGTAGCTTTCTTGAGTGATCATTCAGATCAAAAGCGAAATGCCAACTTGTTTTATTTTAATGTAGTTTACTTTGTATTCTTGGGAAAATATTCTTTGGTTTTGAAAAATGAAAGATTATGACTTCATTGAATCATGGGGAGAAATAATCCAAAGAGGTTAAGGCAGGAGTAGGTCAGGCCTATATAAGCTTGGACAGGTAGCTAAGATGGATTATGTGTGCTGATTGCTTTTGATAGAGTCGAAGAAATCCTTAGCCAGCCTTAGTAGCTCGACTTATAGCATCTTTTGATTTTAATTTTGTAGTGATGAGACTGGTTTTTTATCTGTGAAAACTTTGATCCATGTTCATGTGTATGTACCATCCCATATATTTAAAAGCCTACATGCCATAGTTTTTTAGTCTAGAAACTTGTTCAGTCTTATAGTTGGATTTCTATTGTAGGTTAGATACAAAATTTGGTTAGTATCTGATACGATACTTTCATTGCCTATCAGCAAATAGTCCAAACATATTGCATGCTGAACCAAACACCTGAATTCTCCTAGCTTCTTTAATTTTTCCCTGTGATTCTTACCATAAAAGCTATCTGGTTTGATTTTGCATATTGGGAAAACATTGTTGTTATTGGTCCTGACTAAACTCTTCTACTCTTATCTAAACAAAGTAAGCGTTAACCTGTTCAAATCTGCAGCATTCTTCCTCATTGCCTTTTGATTCATATATTCTCATTTCTGCTTTGTTATAGCTGTAAATGACATTGTCTTGTGATTATGAAAAATTCCTGTGATTTATACCTGCAAGCATGGTTGGGTTGGTAGTGTGCATCATTCTAAGATAATATGGCATTGTCTCATAGACTACTGTCTTTCTGATTATGGTTGAACATGAAATGTATCTATACTTTCTTAGACTTATCTTTGCGTCATGGATAAATGTGCCTATCAGGTTCCAGGAAAGATTCATCTGGTATTAGAATATTGCCGCGGGGGTGATCTTTTCATGTATATACAGCGTCATGGAAGAGTCCTGGAAGCAACGGCAAAAGCACTTCATGCAGCAGCTTGGTATGCCTTCATCTTTATTGGCTAATTAGCGCTTGCTTTCCCTGAGTCCCAAATCTGTATGATTTATCTAACATCATATTTTTTGCAGCGAATGGTCTGAAAGTCCTTCGGGAGAATAATCTTATACATCGAGACTTGAAGCCACAGGTAAGCTCAGATCTCTTTGTTTCACATCCGACAAAGTATGTCAGTTAGCAACAATAGGGCTTAACGTTGTCGTGATCATGTTTTCATGTGACATCTTCTGTGCAATATGATGTGGTTTATCAATTCTTTTCATATGTGTACCACAACCACCCCCCCCCCCCCCCCCCCCCCCCCCGCGGCGCGAACTGAACAGTTTTTTAAGGATTTTCCAGATAATTCATCCTCCCACATAGGACTTAACAAATTATGGTTTTGTAAGGGTCAAATGTATGCAACTGCAACTTGCCCCTTTTTGTTCCTTTTTCAAAACATGTAGCTCTAATTGTGTATGTTGTTATATTATTGTCCTTCTCTGTTCCTTTTTGTCAAACATAATACCCTTTTAAGGTATTTTTGCCTTCTAATTAGATAAGTTCATCGTCATCATTCTGTATTGATTTTACGTTGCATCTTTATTTTAAGTTGTGGTTCTGATTTACAATTTGCTTCCTATTCTGACTACTCAATATTTGAATTATTGATGCCCTGTTTGGAAACCCTTTTATGTTCAAATTCTGGACTGGGTTCAAATTCAGAATTCGGATAAGTAAAATCATCTTGGTTTAGGATTTGGCCCAAATTCTTCCTGAATTTCGAGGCACAGAAACGATGCATTTTAGACTCCCAATGTGCCCCATCCTTTCAAATTCAGGCACGTCCATCCTTCGATGTTCTTCCCTTCCATTCAAGGTAAACTTTCCTACAAGAGCAGACAACACCTGTTGCCGTTGCTGCCTCACCTTGCCACCATCAGTTCATCACTCTTTCTTTAGTAGCAACTGTAAGTCGTGGTAGCTCTGTTCAGGTTTCTGTCTCTTTCCCCATCCCTGAATCCCCTTCTTTTGTTGATATGATTTAACTTCCACCACCTCCACTTCATCGTCTACTCGTTCTCCTTGGTGATGGAACTAATGCTGCTGGTGGTGTGGTTATCCACACATAACCTATTAATCGTTCATTCTCACCCCTCTGCTAAATCACCATTGCCTCATATTTAACTTCCTTTCTCTCCTATATGACAAGAGTGGCTGTGGGATTAGTGGCTGCTATTTTTTTGAAGCAATTGGTTTCTGGCATTAATGGTGGAAATTTTTGGGTTGGATGGTGGTGATAGGATTAATGTTTGTGATATTACGTTTGTGATTTCATATAGGTGCACTTTACTCCATCAGATAAATCAAAACTCATGAAGTGTTTTGACCAATCTAAACAAGGGCTTTCTAGAATTTAGATTTTGCCAATGAGGCTTTGGTTTAGTAGTGAAACCGCTACCAAGCTTGAGGACCTTGGACGAGAGGTCCTCGGTTCATATGTCTATTCCCACCGACCTTACAAAAATAGAGTTTGGATTTTAAATCATTAATGAAATGCTTAAATTAGATGGGGATTTAATCCAAATTAAGGTTCTTAGGCACAACTCAACATTGCTGTGAATTTCAAGGCATGTGCTTTGTCTGTGTTCAAACACGCATGCGTTGCTGTAATGTCATTTCTTTGCCTGAAGTCGGCTGGCTACTGGTATAACCACAGAACTCAGATTCGACACTACTTTTCTATTTGATTTGAAATCTTCAGTGAGATTTGTGTTTACTGGCTCATATTTCCTTGCATCATTTGATTTTTAATAGCTTTCTTTTCTTGTCTGTAAACAATAGTAAGTTGCATTGGTATCGTTGTTATCTTCATTCTTGAATATCCTTGTATGACTTTGTTGGTAGTTGAGAAACTTGAAGTGTGAGTTTGGATTTTACTTTCTTTGGTAACTAAGATCAACACAGATTAAGCAGATCTGTCTGGTATTTATACTTTGATGGAAATTGTCTTTGATGTAGGTTCTAAAATTCTGCCCAGCATGTCCTGAGCTATACATTTTCATCAAATTCTGGTTGAATTTAACATCTGAATGATATTTTTTGTCGCATCAAAATGGCCTTTTTGGCTATTTATGATTGATAAAGGCTTATGTAACTTAGCTGATTTGGATGACATATCTAACTTATATTTACTTTCATCATCAAGCAGCACTGAGTTTTACTTTAACAAGTAGTGTCAACTGTAAGAAAGGCTTAAAGACGTCTTACAAGGTTTCATTAAACCGTGTTGTCCACGTTGTGAGAACTTTTAATTCATGAGTTCTAGGTAGAGAGTGAGGAACTTATGTCACCAAAACAGATTTTACGGCATGGCAACAATTGGCATGTTTTACAATGTGATTTGTTTATAGCACGAAGAACAAGGATGAGTATGTGTGTTTAAGATGGTAAAAGCTCTCAAAATTTAGGGAGGAATGTGCACAAATGGATCAATCATAACTTGATAGACGTTCGAGTTAGATATTGAGGCTCGGTTAGACAATAGAAGTTGCGAAGGAAAATTAGTGACCTTTTGAGTGTTGAAGGATGTTATGTTGGTTGAGCGTAAAGCTCATAAAGTTGCATTCATTACTATGTATTGCCATTCTATAAAATGTGAAGAGAGAAATCGATTGGAACTCCATGTTAAAGAGTGCAGTTTTTTCTGGTGATCTGCTTATAATAAATTAGTTAACTTCGGTGTTCGCAAAGGAACCATAGCTTTTTCTGGTTATTAGATATAAAAGTTTTGTCCTGTGGTGCACATCCTCCAAGTTTCTCTCTAACCAACTGAGAGGCAGTTTGGTCATGGCAATGGACATTGCTTAAGATACTGGACCTTCATACATATGCAAAGAGGAATTTATGACCTTTTTTTTTGTTTGATTTGTCTGACAGAACCTCCTCCTCTACACGAATGATGACAATTCAATCTTGAAGATTGCAGATTTTGGCTTTGCTAGGTATAGTACTTTGTGAGCTCTATATTATCCCTTGATTCCTCTTGTAGTGTGTTTTGGTCACTGTTCAAAGATGAGAAAATAAAATTCTCTAGTTATACTCACTACCATATGCACAAGGCTTTGTGTCACGGGCCACCATTGGCCGACATTGTCCCTAGTGCTCAGCAAGTAGCCATATGCCATATGGGGTCTTCGTAACCTGTCTGTACTGGCGCATATGTGTTGAATGCAGGTACGTTCTCTAGTTCACCATGTATTTCTCTTTTAGGGGTATGCTGCTACTTGCTGACCATGGTGGGTAGGCTGGCCTGGTCCTAGCCTTAGGGGGCCTGGGCATCGCATGGGTGATCTGCACTCATCCTGTGGTATTTGGCTTATATGTACCCTTGTCACGTGTATAAATAATTTTCATATGCACTTGTAGCCAGGCTTCAAAACCCTAGTACTTAAGTCTGATTTGCTCTTTTACCAACATGGTTAGTAAGTTAACATAGCTTGAGGGAAGGATTCTCTTGGACAGGCTGTTTATGTGGTTTAGCCGCATGCAAGGACATGGTTTAAGCCAGTCTACATGTGACTATAACAGTTCTCATTGAGATTCAGGGTAGTTTGAAGGGGAGGGATCGACAAAGGATAAGCTTCAGTGAAGAGCACATATAAACTATTTGTTTTTCATTGCTCCACTGAACCGAGCATATTGGCGAGACAACATTTTGTTTAGTTAATGCTTCTGCTGATAGGGCTTCAAATGTAGAGAATACTTGGTGTCATTTTGTAGCTTTGAATTCACGCTCTGTCCACAAACCAAAAATGCATTATTTTTTGCATAACTTTTGCCGCTGTACATAATCTAGCAGCAGTTTCTTCAAATTTGGATACCCTGGAAATATCAAAATCTATTCTTCCCTATTTTGATTTTAAAAAAAAAAAAAAAAAAATTGTACCTCGATAAAGATTCCTTAAATCAACAAATTGTTTTCTTCTTAAGTTGAGCATTCAGGCATAGTTCTCTTCTTGGCAGATCTCTTCAACCTAGGGGACTTGCAGAGACCTTGTGTGGTTCACCACTTTACATGGCTCCAGAAATAATGCGACTTCAGAAGTATGATGCAAAGGTGATACTTACTTCTTTGTGTTGCTGTGTTAGTTTATATTATCTTATTGCTGTTAACCTTCAACTGACTACGCAGGCAGATCTCTGGAGTGTTGGTGCGATTCTGTTTCAGCTTGTGACTGGGAAAACTCCATTTACTGGAATGAACCAAATACAGGTTTTATTTTTCATTGCCTGCTCATAGAGTAGTAGTTTGGTGTTGTGCTTGGAGTTTAACATCATTCATTACTTGATTTCAGTACTTTATTGTGTCTGGCCACTAATAATATTTATACTATGGTCTATTTGCAGCTGCTTCAGAATATAATTAAATCTACAGATTTGCAATTTCCATCAGATATTAAAGATCTTAGTCCCCACTGCATAGATTTATGCCGGAAGTTGTTGCGGTGCAATCCAGGTATGTTAGACTAGGGATAGGAAATAGTGAACTTTATTGACCGTCTACTGTTGATAGTTACTGTTGGATTCAAATTTTCTGTATTACTAGATGGTTGTCATCCATGGTAACGTATTAGTCAACTTACACGTCTAAAGTAATTAATGTGCATCGCAATGCATCTATTTGAAAAGGGTAATCATACATAGATAGTGAAAGATATAATTGGCCCAAAAGTAGATGAATATGTAAGGATGAAAAAGGCTGCTTATGACACTCGATTATTGACGTTCAATTACTGACCTGGATTGGGAGCTCATTCCCTCCATTGTAGTCCTTTCCTTTCTCAGAAAATTAACAATAGCGTCGAGGGAGGACTGCATGTTTGTAACACCTAAATATTCAATTCTTGTTTGTAGATAGTACTACTGTAGGATTTTCTGAAATTAGTGTAGTAGATGAATACTTGTTAGTTCTGGTTGACGTTAAATGCTATTTTGTTTGGTATTTTACATTTCATTCCTTCTATCATGCTATGTTATATTGGTTCTTGTAATATCATCTGTGCGGTTGAGAAAGAAAGCAACTTTTTTGGCCGTCATATGTTAAAAATCACTCTTCAGCATTTGAGTCTTCGGTACTTTCCTGCAAGTTCCAACCCACCTTTCGACATCCTTCTCTCACCCTACTGTAGGACTGCTTTGCTAGGAGTTCCTTTTTCCTTGTAGTCTGGATTTTGAGTGGAGTTATATATTTAGCATATGCATGTGTTGTTTCCTACTAGTCTTAACGATATGATGGGTGTCTTTGTTCTCTTTAGATTGTGTTGGTTGTTTGACATGCCTTAATGTTAGTTTTGTGAGATGCCATATCATGCCATGGTTCTGGGTTCGGTTACCTTGTCAGTCGTGTAAATCTAGTTTATTTAAAGTGACATTTTCAGCCAGTAGAAGAGCACACTTGTGGCAGTTGATATCATGATATAGTATTATCTAATCTGTGCTAGAGACATGCCATTGATGAATAGACTTCAGTATACATATCTAAGCTCCCATATGTCAGTAGCTAAAGTTTTTTGCTTTTATGATTTCTTCCACATTCTTGCTGTCCCAGTGGAACGGTTGACATTTGATGAGTTCTTCAACCACCCGTTTCTTTCTCAGAATCGACAGGATGAAACATTAAGGTAATAAGAATAAGATCCGCCCTTCATGATTATGTTAAATCTCACTGGCTATGCCTTTTCAGGTAGATGATGTAACTATCTGCTGGTTGCAGGCTTAGGGCATCTTTGAGAAAGATTGATTTTTTTCCTTTGTCTGAGTGCAATCTCTCGAAGAACAAGGAGGAAACTTCTCAAGACGATTGTTTGCCTTTCGTTCTAGATGATGATTCCAGTGGCCCTGATGGGAGTCCGTCATTTTTTTCTGGGCGGTCAAATTTGAAGTCTACTAGTGGATTTTCTCCTGATACTAGGAGAGAAGCCTTATCTAGCACATTGAAAAATGTAAACCGTTCCTCTCAATACGGAAGGGGTTCACCAAAGTTGAAAACTAGTGGTTTTAGGATAGACCACGATACATCTGCTGATGTAAATACTGAACAGCCTCAAAGATTCATGGACCAAAGACGGGTGAGCACTCATTCAAGAGGTACTGGATGTCCATTGTGTTAGGGTTGCTGTTCCCTTTTTGTTTCTAGTTTTGTACCCATATAGCTGAAAGATCCTCGTGATTCTACAGCTGTGGATTCTTTGGACTTCATTGATCAAGATTATGTGCTTGTATCTGGACCGCCTCTGGATGTTTCATCTTCTTCTACGAGCACTTCCAAACTACCGCTGTCTCAGTGCAAACCCGAGTCTCGCCTTCCAGGTTCTGCGAATATGAGCGCAACATCTAGCTCACCTGTTCCAATTACTGGTGCATCAGCTGGAAATATGTGTCAAATAGGAAGCTTAGAAAGCCAGTGTTCAGCTCCCCCTGAGACCTCAGAAGGGTCCATGGAGATAGGAGAAGTCTTGGAGCAGCCATCAGCTGACCCCCTGACTAGGATTAGGTCATTGCAACAGTATGCATCTATCATCAAGGAATTGGTAAATGAAAAGGTAACTTCTGAAGATCTAGCATCAAAGTTAATTTTTAAATAGGGTTTTTTTTTTGTAAATAGAAAACCACCTTTAAAAGTAGTCATTTTTTACTTAAAAATTTAAAATTTTTTCAATCAACCACGTATATTTGTTGAGGCTACACATGTCATTTTGCATTTTCTTATATAAAAAAGGGGGAATAAAGACACATGTTGGTTTCAGGCCACTAGGTAAAGCAATTTATAGCCTTAAATGGTTTCTATGTGTAGGAATTCGAATCCCATTGTGTGCTTTTGTGTACAGAGATTCGAACTTGTGCATAAAGTCATCTTAACAGTATAATGCTTTACGAACTGAACTAAAACTAGCATGTGTTATGTTTCCTAGATTTTATATATGATGGTAGCAAAATCATAACCTGTAACCCAAATGGAATACTAATAGTGTTAATGTAGATGGTTGATTGAAAAAAAAAAAATTTTAAACTTTTGAAGGTGATTTTCTATAAAATTGAAAAGTTGGGTAAGTAAAAATGACTATTTTTGAAGGCGCTTTTGTATAAAAAAGCCCCTTTTTGATATCATCAATTTGTGCAGTAAGTTAATAGTCTGCTTGATTGCATTGTTTTCTTGTAGATTGAAGCAGGTAGGCATCTAGAAGCATTTTCCATTCAGCTTGTAAGTTTAGCGGTTTGGAAGCAAGCGCTGCATATTTGCCATACTCAGGCTGTGTCTTCCACAGAAGGCAGTTCTACCCAGGACATTTTGAGGTTTAGGGGTAGCCTGAAGACACATGGCAGCACTGATGATCATGAATGTCTTGATATTAGCGAAACTGCAGAGCCTGAGGATGTTTCATCCGAGATCAAGAAGGAATTTTTTTGTGAAGTTGCACATGCCGAGGAACTCTCCAAGTTTGTTGAGCGCGGTATGTTGTGTTTATTTTTGGTGTATTGTGTCCTCTAATTTTTTAGTTTTGTTTTAGAAGCAGAAGTTAGTGTTGGGCTACTGTCCCTGGCCCAAAGCCCCTCGCGGTATGGACCTTACATATTGGGTCGGGCCAGTATACCTGGGTTTTTCTAGGATTTGCTATCTGTTCCTCTTAATTTATACTGCGTTGTAGGGCTTTTGCCTAGTGAGAGAGTTGGTGATCTTGTATCCTCCATTCCAAATCTAGTTGATGTAGTACAACTTGCTAATAAAAAACTCAATGCAATTTTATTTTATCAAAAACTTAAAACTAATGAATTACAAAGCTTTATTTATAGAAAAGTTAAAAACCCTATAGGATAACTAAATAGATAAATAAAACAACAACAGCAGCAGCAGCAGCAGACCCAGTGCTTCAAGGGCTCCCTCATAAGCGGGGTTTGGGAGGGGTGGATGTACACAACCTTACCCCTTCAGGGTGTAACCCTGCCGAAAGGCTGTTTTCCGAGGACCCTCAACCTTATAGGGTTGGCAACACGAGGACTTCCGAGGAGGTTACCCATGCTGGCACTACTCTTGCCCAAGCATGCTTAACTTCAGAGTTCTAATGAGATTCGGTGCTTGAGTGCCTGGTAAATGAACCCTGAATAGATAAATAATAAAAAGAACTAAATTATCCTTCTAATTAAAACAAGACTAAAAATCTTATTGATTAAAAAGATATATTCTAATATAATCCTATCAATTACCTTATCCAAATCTAATAAAATATTATATCTTTTATAATCAGTAGTCCTCTTCTTCTGTGTTGCATCAATTTCCCCTTTGTTCAAAAAAACTCGACCACAAGTTTTAAACAAATGTAGGAAAAATAAATTGTGGCAAACATCTATCTGCATAAAGGGCTCATCTTGGATGACGTGCAAAACTCTCTCTTTTGGAGATGTTGACTTAACAAGCTCTTCAGGAATGATGAAATCAATAAAATTTTCAGAACATGTGTCATCCATATTTTATGTTGTTACTCTTTGCAATGTTCTTCTTCTTCTTTCGCTTCATCTTTCATCTTTTTCGCTTCTTCCTTCACTTCATCTTCTATCTCTTCCTCTTCTTCTTCGTCTTTTGGCACTTAGTTCTCCTCCTCTTCATTTTCTTCTTTTGCTTCATCTTCCTCTTCTTTATCTTCGATCTCACTTGTTTTTCCTTCGACTTCTTTGGATGATAGTAATTGGGGAAGACGACAATATTTCATATTTGGATCATAAGGAAGCTCGTAAGTGGGTACAGGAGAGGAAGTTGGGGCAGTTGCATCACGATAAGCCCTAAGATACACTCCGGACTTGTTTAGTGGAAGCACATACAACTTACGCTTAAGTCTAGAAACATAATAGGCATTGGGTATAGCACACATTGTGATGCAGACGCCAAATGGCCTTTGGTGTGTCAGACGGGTCAAGACGGGGCGACCCAGGAATAAGCGGGAATAGGACGCCAAGATTAGACGGGAAGCGACCTTGTGATTGGTGGATAGCTTGGCGAGGCAGGATATAGGGGGCAAAGGCTTGGCATGACGGATGACTAGGCATTAACGGGAATCAATGCTGGATGGGCGAGATTCAAGGTGGATTTTGTGGATGAGATTACTGTTGGATTTAGTTATGATCTTTGAATTTGAATTATTTTCCCTCCTCTTTTAGGAATCTCTTCCTCTATTTAAAGAGGAGAGTCTAGCCAAGTGAAGGTAGACTTGAATTTTGAGAATTATGAATTGTTATTATGGAGATTCTTGACTCCCCAGGTTGTGAGTGAGCAAGTTTTCTACCCCTCTTTGTTATTTTATTTACAGTTTAAATAAAATTCAAAGGGAAGGCCGTTGAACCTTCCCATATCCCGTATTTTCCCATTACGCGCTGCATCACTTGGTATTAGAGCTCATAACGTTTTCTGAGATGGCCTGTGGGCGACCGAGTTACGCCGCCGTCAGAAATGTTCCTGACCATGATGATCAACAGCGGACTGAAAGGAGAAGAGAGGAATTGGAAGAGACATTCTGGCGAATCGAGCGATGCTGGATTCAACTCGGGGAAAATCCCGATCTTGAACTGGGATCCCTGCCCCAACGCCCCTTAAAACCGGGCGCTATCCAAAGAAAAGAAGGAGAGAAAAGGCGTCAGCACCCCACCTTCCAGACGACGTGCACGATAGGCGAGAGAGTTTGCCGTTTAGCCATCGATCCCGGAAGATGTAGCAACGCCATATGTGAAGAAGCCGTCCAGAAGCTCAAGTTGAAGACGGTGGATCATCCAAACCCTTGTACTATGTTCAGGAAAGGCGATCAAGTACTCCCTTGTAAATGTTGCTTGGTCAAATTCTCAGTTGGGACGAAGTATCGGGAGTCGGTTTGGTGCGATGTGGTGGCCATGGACGCTTACCACGTGGTGTTGGGGAAGCCATGGAAAGACTATAGAGACGCCATCTACGACGAAGGACAGAACACATATTGCTTCATGTATGAGGGAAATAAGGACCGTTTTGCATCTAAAGAAGGTTGAGGCGCCATGTGTGACAAAGGCCGAGAGCTCGGAATCGGAAGAGAAAATCGTGAGCACAGTTGGTGATCCCGACCTGACGGCTACATCAATAGGCGTCACCAAAGAGGAACCCCAACGTGAAGAGAGCCGGGATAAGAAGCCCCCAACCAATGCATTGTTGACTAAGGGCGTTGGCGAGAGCATAAGCGCACCCTTGATGTCTGAAGGCACACGCCAAGATATAGAGGGCAATAAAGAACCGAAGTCTGACTTGGCGGTAAGAGAAGAAGAGAATCCGAAGTCGAGCCACGGGTTACCGGAGAGAATTCGAGGCAAGCATGAGACACCTCAGGGGTTCACAGCACCATGCCAAAAGGAAGTGGACGGTTTGGGAAACATGTTGGTGGCAGCGCCAACATCATGGGATTTTAGACCTCAAATGCTTAGGTAAGAGTGGTTCAAGCTGTTTGGTTGATGACTCGAGGACGAGTTCTCCCTCATCTGGGGAGGATGATGACGCCTTCACCAAAGTGGAATAGACCAAAGAAGACGGAAGCAAGCAAGGGCTAGAAGAGACTGGCGGATGCTGTGGGGAAGCTCCACGTGACAAGGCTAGTCAAGGAAACATCGCTCAGAATTCGAGGATGAATTCTCTCCAACCTGGAGCAAATGATGTAGCCGCCAAATAGCCTTTGGCGGGTCAAGACGGGCTACCTAGGAATAAGCAGGAATAGGACGCCAACATTAGACGGGAGGCGGCCTCGTGATTGGCGGATAGCTTGGCAAGGCAGGATACAGGGGGTAAAGGCTTGGCGTGACGGATGACTAGGCGTTAACGGGAGTCAACGCTGGATGGGCGAGATTCAAGGCGGATTTTGTGGATGAGATTACTATTGGATTTAATTATGATTTTTGAATTTGAATTATTTTCCCTCCCCTTTTAGGAATCTCTTCCTCTATTTAAAGAGGAGAGTCTAGCCAAGTGAAGGTAGACTTGAATTTTGAGAATTATGAATTGTTATTATGGAGATTCTTGACTCCTAAGGTTGTGAGTGAGCAAATTTTCTACCCCTCTTTGTTATTTTATTTACAGTTTAAATAAAATTCAAAGGGAAGGCTGTTGAACCTTCCCGTACCCCCTATTTTCCCATTCATGCCGCTGCATCACATTGTGAAGAAAATCAGGTGCCAAACAAATTCCTAAAAATGATAGGGATGTGAAGAGTTATCCTTACTATATGGACTATGTTTATTTGACTCGAGATAATCCAACTCTTAGGTTGAACAATAATTGGTATGTAGTGGATATAGTAGACATACGGGCATTGATAAAGTAGATTTTTTTTTCCTTTTCGGGTTGGAATTTACGAATGTATGAAGTATTAGAACTAGGGTTAGGGTTTCGTGGGGGGTATGAACTCAAATCGATTAGGGTTTGTTATGAGGCTAAAAATTCAAATTTGTTTGGGGATTTGGTACAAATTAGGGTTTTTTGGGTGGATTATAGGATCAATTTGGGGATTGGGGAAAAATCGAAGGCAAATTGTGGCGCTTAGGGTTAGGTCTTGCTCGAAGTTGTGTTTGAAAATTAGGGTTCGAATTGTTCGACACTATGTTCGAATAGGGTTAGGGTTTCAAGTAGGATGATGGCGGTGGTGTTTCGAAGATGGTGGGTCGCGTTCGAAGTTGGGCTTGGTGGTTTAGGGTTTAAAAAAATGGGTTTCAAAATCTAGGGTTAGGGTTTCATGGAGGGTTGGACGATGGGTAGTGTTTTCGTGGTAGTGGAGTACGCATCTAGGTTAGGGTTTGCAAATGACGGAGGTGATTCGTGGGTTGTGGGTGGCGAAAGCGACAGCGATAGGCTGGAGGTGACGGTGGTCAATGGTGGCGCTAGGGTTCCTTTTTTTGGGGGATGGCCAAGGTGTTTTTTTTTTCTTTGGGTTTGGTTTTGGTAACTAGGATTGGTACCACTACATCGTGGCAAGTGGCGGGGAAAAGATACTACTCAGCGGTAGTATTGCGCACGACGACGGCATTGAAGTGGCGGCTATGGCGGCTATACAGCGGGTTTCCTAAACTAGAGCTCTGATACCAAATTAATGTAGCACAACTCGCTAACATAAAATTCAACTCAATTTTATTTCATCAGAAACTTAAAACTAATGAATTACAAAGCTCTATTTATAGAAAAGTTAAACCCCATAGGATAACTAAAGAGATAAATAACAAAAAGAACTAAATTATCCTTCTAATTAAAACAAGACTAAAAATCTTATTAATTTAAAAGATATATTCTAATCTAATCCTATCAATTACCTTATCCAAATCTAATAAAATATCAAATCTTTTATATTCAGTAATCCTCTTCTTCCGTATTGCATCACTAGTGAAAACTTTCATTCTTCTACTCGTGGTTTTTCCCTCATTTGAGGATTTTTCATATAAATCGTTGTTGTGTTGTGTTAGTATCTCAATCAAACCCAAATCTTGGGTATTTTGCCTAACAATGTTGATGATGCCTTTCCTTCTGACACCGATGTGTATCTATGTGTGAAACAATAAAGCTGAATCTATATTGAATGAATTGGAATGATACACCAAGGCTTTATACATAGTGCGAAAGGTAGAATGCAAAAGACAATAATACCACTAGGCTATACATAAGGGAACAGGGGGTAGTAAAGACAATAGACAAAACCTAGGAGGACTTTCCTAATACACTCCTTGAATGGGCTCCCCCTCAATCTGAACGGGGGCAGTGGTGTGAAGATTGCTTTTGTGAAAGTGGAAAGGGTCAATACCAAGACCCTTTGTGAAGATGCCAGCAATTTGGCGAGTAATAGGAGTGTACCGAACTTGAAGGCACTTTTGAGGACGTTTTCTCTAACATAATGGAAATCAACATCTACATGTTTACTACGATCATTGGAGATGGGGTTGGCGGCAAGATAAGAGGCGGAGACATTTTCATAGTAAATGATAACTCGTCTAGAGTGGCGACCAAGGTCATGTAGGATGTAACGAACCCATTCACTTTCTGCAACAGCTTGAGCAATGGCATGATATTCTGACGTGGTGGAGGACTTAAAGACTGTTGCTTGTTTCTTTGCTCAGCAGGAGATGAGATTGGGGTCGAGAAATAGAGCATAACCCATTGTTGACGTCGAGTGTCAAGACAACCTCCCCATTTAGCATCAACATAGACTACTATAGAGGTGCAAGAACCCGGGAGGTTGGACAATCCATGATTAGGGGTGCCTTTGAGTTACCTGAGGATCTGCTTCACAACCTGCCAACAACTAATCTTGAAGGTATGCATAAATTGGGAGACAAGATTAATAACATAACAGATATCAGCTCGTGTCATTGTGAGGTATTGGAGAGCACCAACAACACTCCGCTATTCAGTGTGATTGGAGTAGGTACCATCGTGTAAGGATAGATGAGTGCGTGTTAGTAGGGTTGTTTTGATGGGTTTAGCATCCTGCATTTGATGTTTAGTTAAGAGGTTGATGGTGTATTTATGCCGAGAAAGCAAAAGTCGATGTTTATTTTGTTTTGCTTCAATGCCTAGGAAATAGTGTAAGGGTCCAAGGTCTTTCATGGCAAACTGAGTGAAGAGTTTTTAATTAAGGTGTCTTGGGAGTGGGGATTGGATCCGGTGAGGATCATATCGTCAACATAAAGAAGAAGGCATATAATGTCATTATAGTGATGGTACAAGAAAAGAGATGGGTCTGTCCGACAACAAGTAAATCCAAGACTATACGGAAAAGTACTAAATCGTCGGAACCAAGCCCTTGGAGCCTGCTTTCGACTGTATAGGGCTTGCGTAGCCGAAAGACATGAGAGGGAAATTTTGGGTGAATAACACCCCTAGGTTATCACATATAAACCACTTCTTTAAGATGACCATGTACAAAAGCATTTTTGACATCCAATTGTGTAATGGACTAGACATTGGTTATGGCAAGTGAAAGTATGAAAGGATGGCGGAGGGTTTGGCAACAGGGCTAAAAGTTTCCTTGATGTCGATCCTTTCACGTTGGTGGAATCCTTGAGCCACAAGGCGAGCCTTGAAGCGATCTACGAAACTGTTTGCTTTATACTTTGCTTTATATTTCCAAGTACTTCCTACAAGGTTCATGGATGAGTCATGGGGAACAAGGTCCCAAGTGTTGTTTTGGAGAAGGGCATTAAATTCATCCACCATGGCCTCTTGCCACTTAGGGTTCTTTACGACTTCAGAATAACAAGTGGGTTTCTGAACTACAGTTATAGAGGAGAGGGAGAGGGGATGTTTAGTTTTCTGAATTCCACTTTTAAGACGAGTTTGCATATGATGAGTGTTGTGGACTAGACATGGGGGATCTAAACTCGGAGATTTTGGACTGGTGGTGACTGAGTTCATGACCGACGTTGTGTCTGCTGGAGGCACAGCTACCAGCGATGGTGCGATGGGCCGGCGTCGATATTGGATGAGCGAGGCTAGGTTGGGCTGGGCTGGGCTGGGCTCGGGTGGTTGTTAGGGGCAGTGCTCACCGGTGCTGAAGTCTTGGTCACGGTTGTGGTCTCATTCGTGTGGGGGAACCTGATAGGTTTTTCTTTTGTGTTTTTTTTTGGGGGGTTTGGGGGGGGGGGGGGGGGGGGGGCGGGGGGCCGAGGTGGTAAAGGACCAGAGAGGAGTGGGTGGGGACCCAATAGGGTTGGGGAACTGGTTATCAGTGGTAGCAACAGCCAGGAGTGGTTGGGGGGACCTAATAGGGTGAGGGGGAACTAGATGGGGTTCAGACGCAGGTGGTTGTGCCACTGGCAATGACACCCAAGGGTGGCGCATGTCGTGGGTCACCGATCGGGTTGGGGAAGAGGCAGGTGCAGGGATGGCGTCACCACCCACTGCTGGTGCACCGGTGAGGGAGGCTGCGGGGGAGATGGGGAGGGGTAAGGGGAGGTCAACTATGGTGGTTGTGGACTCGGGAAGGGGAGCTATATTAGGGTTTTTGAGGTCATGATAGGGGAAATTAGATTCATCAAATTGGACATGTCTATTGACAAACTCTTCCAGTTTTAGGATCTAAACATCGATTACCTTTATAACATGATGTGTATCAAAGAAAAAAAAGAAAAAAAAGAAAAAGAAAAAAAATGCATGGTATGGACCAAGGGGGCAATTTATGGGGGCCATGGGGGTGTGAAGTTAGGGTAACAAGCACAGTCAAAAACACGAAAACTTGAATAGTCCGGGATTTTGTTGAAAAGGTTTTCAAAAGGTGATTGTTTGGAAAATACAGGAGTAGGCAAACGATTTATAGTAAAACAGGTGGTGCATGCCGCATCATCCCAAAAAGAGTGAGGAAGTTAATGTGTCAGAAGAGTTCGTGCCATTTCAACAATATGCTAATGTTTTCGTTCCGCCATCCCATTTTGTTGTGGGATATCACAACACAAGAGTTGGAAGTGGATGCCATGCTAGCGACAAAGAGCATTCATTCGTTTATGATCGAATTCACGCCCTCCATCACTTTGAAAAATTTGATTTTTGTGGAAAATTGATTCTCAACAAGGGATTTAAAGGTTTCAAAATTTCAAATACTTCAAATCTATATTTCACTGGGTATAACCAAGTGTAGCGCGTATCGTCATCAATGAATGTAACATAATATTTATTGCAAGAAGTTGATGATACCGGCGATTGCCATACAGCGGAGTGAATTAAATACAACGGTGTGGCAAAAGAATGCATAACACATTGGAAAGGTAAATGATGAGACTTGCCTAAACAACATGACTAAGAAATACCAGAAAAATGAAAACTGGGTATGAGCTTACGAGTACATAAGATGTCCATAGCAGGGTGCCCTAAGTGACTTAATCGACGATGCCAGAGATCACTGGTTTGACCGTGGGCAACGAGACCAGGTAGGTGTGGTGAGAAGCTATAAAGTGGCCTATTACTACGAATCCCTCTCCAGTAGCCTTGACCTTTACACCAAAAAAAAAAAAAAAAAAAAAAAAAATTTGGAGTCAAACTCAAGACAATAGCTATTATCATGACAAAGTTGTTTAATGGAAAGCAGGTTATGAGTTAGTTTGGGAACAAGAAGACATTTTTAAGTTGTAGTGTTTTGTTTTTAGTTTTAATAGTTGGGGTGGTAAAGGACCAGAGAGGAGTGGGTGGGGACCCGATAGGGTTGGGGAACTGGTTATCAGTGGTAGCAACAGCCAGGAGTGGTTGGGGGGACCTAATAGGGCGAGGGGGGAACTAGATGGGGTTCAGACGCAGGTGGTTGTGCCACTGGCAATGACACCCAAGGGTGGCGCATGTCGTGGGTCACTGATCGGGTTGGGGAAGAGGCAGGTGCAGGGATGGCGTCACCACCCACTGCTGGTGCACCGGTGAGGGAGGTTGCGGGGGAGATGGGGAGGGGTAAGGGGAGGTCAACTATGGTGGTTGTGGACTCGGGAAGGGGAGCTATATTAGGGTTTTTGAGGTCATGATAGGGGAAATTAGATTCATCAAATTGGACATGTCTATTGACAAACTCTTCCAGTTTTAGGATCTAAACATCGATTACCTTTATAACATGATGTGTATCAAAAAAAAAAAAAGAGAAAAAAAGAAAAAGAAAAAAATGCATGGTATGGACCAAGGGGGCAATTGATGGGGGCCATGGGGTGTGAAGTTAGGGTAACAAGCACACTCAAAAACACGAAAACTTGAATAGTCCGGGATTTTGTTGAAAAGGTTTTCGAAAGGTGATGTTTGGAAAATACAGAAGTAGGCAAACGATTTATAGTAAAACAGGTGGTGCATGCCGCATCATCCCAAAAAGAGTGAGGAAGTTAATGTGTAAGAAGAGTTCGTGCCATTTCAACAATATGCTAATGTTTTCGTTCCGCCATCCCATTTTGTTGTATGGTATCACAACACAAGAGTTGGAAGTGGATGCCATGCTAGCGACAAAGAGCATTCATTCGTTTATGATCGAATTCACGCCCTCCATCACTTTGAAAAATTTTGATTTTTGTGGAAAATTGATTCTCAACAAGGGATTTAAAGGTTTCAAAATTTCAAATACTTCAAATCTATATTTCACTGGGTATAACCAAGTGTAGCGCGTACCGTCATCAATGAATGTAACATAATATTTATTGCAAGAAGTTGATGATACCGGCGATTGCCATACAGCGGAGTGAATTAAATACAACGGGTGTGGCAAAAGAATGCATAACACATTGGAAAGGTAAATGATGAGACTTGCCTAAACAACATGACTAAGAAATACCAGAAAAATGAAAACTGGGTATGAGCTTACGAGTACATAAGATGTCCATAGTTGGGTGCTCTAAGTGACCTAATCGACGATGCCAGAGATCACTGGTTTGACTGCGGGCAGCGAGACCAGGTAGGTGTGGTGAGAAGCTATAAAGTGGCCTATTACTACGAATCCCTCTCCCGTAGCCTTGACCATTACACAAAAAAAAAAAATAAAAAAAAAAAAAATTTTGGAGTCAACTCAACACAATAGCTATTATCATGACAAAGTTGTTTAATGGAAAGCAGGTTATGAGTTAGTTTGGGAACAAGAAGACATTTTTAAGTTGTAGTGTTTTGTTTTTAGTTTTAATAGTTGAGGAGCCAACATATGACACGGGAAGTAATGCACCATCTCCAACTAAGACACTTTTATGACTTGTTATACGAAAGAGGGTTATAGATGATACCTGAGTTAGGGTCATGCGATTTGAGGTGCCTGAGTCGAGGTACACCAACTATAGTCTTGGGAGTCACTTAGTCATGGCAGCAAGCGAATGGAAAGGATCCGGAAAGGTAGTCTGATCAAATCGATGGGGACATGAGACAACACTATGGCCTGTGCAATTACAGATTTGACAGATTGAAGAACCAAGACCAAGGAGACCCGATGCCTGAAAAATCGGTGGTGTAGGGGCACGGTTGGGCCTGCTGGTAGGGAGTGTGCTGTGGTAACCCGATTGTTGCTGTCGATTTTGTTCAACAGAGTGGCCCCCTCGATTGCTACGGTGACCATTATTTCGGCCCTTATTACCTTGTCTGCGACCTCCACGACCCTGATTGGACCCTTAAGATCCTATTCCTGCAGCAACTAAAGCATGAGTTTGTTCCGCCTGCCCCCGGGGGGGGGGAGGGGGTACGTCCTTGGTAGCGGTTTTGGGCACCTTCATTTAGTTTTTAGAACTTCAAAATTAGGGGTAGGAGAGCTGTTTCGGGTAAGAGTCCCAAAAGCAGCATATTCGACGGGGAGGCCCGAGAGGGCATAATGTACTATTTCTCTTTTGAAATGGGGGCATCTATGACGGCTAGGTCGTCGGCTATGGGTTTTAATTCAGAGAGGTATGTTCCCATAGTTTTGACATCTTTTTGGAGGTTGACAATTTGAGTTTTTAATTCAAATTCCTTGCTCATTGAATGATCTCGGAATCTTTTGACAAGGGCATCCCACATGGCTTTTGAAGTGGGTTGTTGGACGATGTCATTAACTAGGTGTTGGGAGAGAGTGGCAGCTATACATGAACGTAAACTTTGGTCAGCCCTAACCTAGTTTAAATGTTCACGGTTAGGTATAGAAATCCCATCATGAGAAATGGGGGTGGTTGAGGGGCAGGGGTAGGTACCATTTATATAACTCATTAATTGATGGGTAATTAAAAGCATATAAAATTGTTCTTGCCAAGCAGGATAATTGGTGATATTTTCAAGTTTAATTGTAACGATATTAGAAATACTTGGAAGGGGAAGAAGTAAAGATGATCTATTATGGTAATTAGGATTTGTGTTTAAAGTTGAGGCAAGAGGTGATGCTACAGGGGCACCACCCCATGTTGCGGCAGGCACAGGTCCACCCACATTAGAATGCAGCAAGGGCTGCGCCTCCCATGGCAGAGGCGGAGTTGGGCTACCAGAGGGCTGTCCTGCTATGGTTACCGGTAATGGGGAAAAAAAAGGAAGAGAGAGAAAGAGAGAGAAGGGGGGGGGGGGGGGGGGTGCTATGGTAAATGCTCGAGCCAAGAAATTGAGATTATTGTGGCCTTACGGGGGCTAAGACGTTCTGGAGATGGCAATACTGGTATCCGTTAGTCTGTTGAGGAAAATCTGGAGGATAGCAACCCGTTATGAGGGAGATCGGGCATTATCCAAAATGGGATTTGTCATACTCCCACTTAAACGACCACCGGTATGAGAAGATCTAGGATCGGTGTTTGTGTGAGGGACGTGGGGGGGAGAAGATTTTTTTTGGGGGGGGGGGGGAGATGGTGGAGGGAGGGAGGTCAGAATTGTTAGCTGACATAGACCGAAAATTAACACTCATATTTAAATAACAACGAATAGAGAACTTGAGAAAATAAAAAGATGCGGAAAGAAAGAACGAAGATCGAAAGGAAAAATAAAAGAAGAGACTCTCTAGTGAGGCTCTGATCTATATTGAATGAATTGGAATGATACATCAAGGCTCTATATATAGAGCAAAAGGTAGAATGCAAAAGACAATAATACCACTAGGCTAAAAGACAATAAGGGAAGAGGGGTAGTAAAAACGATAGACAAAAAGGAAGACTTTCCTGATACACTCCTTCAATACTATGTATAATGGATTATTTTAGCTTTGGGGTCCTATGAATTAGTATTTACACTTTTAAAGTGCAGTACTTGTGGTTTGTACTTAATTGAACTGCCATAGAATTTGGACAGCAACTTTGGCACCATGTGAGCGGTTCTTGTTTTTCATGGTATAGAATGGATGTGATTGATCTGAATGCCTATTTATGAACTGGTTTTCCATCTGAAAAAGGCATGAAAAGAGGAAATCTGTGGTAGTTGTTTGCATTTGAAGTAGCATTGTCGACATATGCAATTTGCTGTTTACCATATTCTTGTGGAGTATTCATGTAGGGCACGGAAAGGGGGGAATGGAAAAAGGAGAGGGCGAGAGAGGGAGAAGAGGAGAGAACTATAGGGAAGGGAGAAAGTAGAGAGAACCGTGAGAAGAGAAGGAAAATAATATTTAAACTCAATTGCATCTTGTCAATAATGAGAATATATGAGTTTATATAGGCATTCCTAGAGCAAATATTAGGAAACTAAATAACCTTGAATATAGAAACTAGCCAAAATCTCAAAAATTTGGAAACTTGCTAAAATAAACAAAATTTGAAAATGTGGGAACTTCCTAAAACATGGAAATTTTCTAAAATATTTAAAACTTCCAGGCTGCTTGCATCCACCCTCCCAAACACTGCTTGGGCAGGAACCCTTGGGGCGCTGGGACTATTGTTGTATTCAAAACATCAAAATATGGAAGATTCCTAAATATAATTAATCTTTAAATATAAATTAATATCTAGAGAATATAAAAGTTAAATATATTCAAATTCCTTGTCCAAATATTCATCACGAATTATTTATTTTACGTTATCCTCATACTTCATCAAGTATATGCATTCTTATTCCTGCTGTCTAAAAATTACTCTATGTGCATTATGATGGTGGGTGGTCCGTCCTTTTAACATCGTTCCTCTTTTTGGTTTTCTACCATAGGAAATGCAGAGATGCCGGATGCTATGGAAACAATATACCAGTCTGCTCTGGCATGGGGCAAACATGGTGCTGTAAGTCTTTTTTCCTCTCATAATATAATCTCAAATTATGATGTTTTGTGCTCATTTCCATGGCCAGATAAGATGGCTGCGTATAATAACAATAATGACCCCAGTGCCTAGAAGGCTTCTGCCGAGGCAAGATCTGAGGAGGGTGAAATGTACATAACCTTACCCCTATAGGGTGCTACCTTAAAGGGCGGCTATTTCCAAGGGCCCCCAATCCTGAAAAGTAAAAACGGAACAATAATTATAAAATTAGGTTAAAGGTCAAAGTCAAAGTCAACCTTGAATAATGTTTGTGGTTGCAATAAACGTGATGCAGAAGAGGGGTGTCATATTAGTTAGGGATCACGTGGTGACGACCCATTGTATTTTCAAGGGAGTATAATATAAGCCCGATGTGTGCAAACTTGTGAAGAAATAGTCATACGATCATTAATTTTTGCACTCCTTTGATAATTATTAGCATGTAAAAACAATATAAATATGTTTCGGAAAATAAATTACTCTATATATGCATGATTGGAGATCATTACAAAAGTGCCATTATGTGAGACTATTTGATTCCATAGGAAATAGCGCCCCCCCAAACCCACCCCCCCCCCCCCCCCCCCCCCCTTTTTTTTGCTGTTTTGTTTTTTCTTTTAGGGTAGGGGGCCCTTGGACACGTCTTTCCTTAAGGGTAGCATCCTGAAGGGGTAAGACTATATTTGTTGTTGTCCTAGAGAGTCTCATATTTGGTGCCCGATCCTGCAAAAGTAAAATTGATGTGTGTACCTGCTGTTGCCTCTCTTCTATATAACAAAACCTTGTGAAGCTTCAACCAATTGGCACTATCACCCTTATCGCTTTAGAAATAAAATTTTTTTCACTGGATCCGTCTGTTAATCCAAGCTGGTCAGGTCATCTTTAAAGATCATTTTGACTTTTTATGCCTGGGTTAGTATCTCGTGGAATCCTTGAAATATTGCTTGCAGAGTGATGCGTCCAACTTTAATTTCGTTAAACATACATGGATCCTTGTTGCAATTGCATCCAAATTTTACTCTGTCAGTAGTCGCGATTTTTCGTATCACCTGATTAGTTAAATTTGGACTTCTTGCATCACACCTGTGAGAACTAAAAAAATGTCAGAGTATGGAGGCCTAATTAATAGACAAATAGTTCGCGAGTATGTTTCATGAAATTAAATTAACTGTTAAGCGGGTTGATTTCTTTTTCAAAGCAAACACTAACTAAATCCCTTGTTCTTAGGCCTATCAAATGTGTCATGTCGTGTTGTATACGTATTTGTGTTGTGCTAGGGTTTTAGAGAAGAGGTCAACTCAAACCCCCAACCCGTTTAAATGGGTTTGGAACCCTCAATCCTTACACCCAATTAGGTTTACCCGTTTAATTATATGTGTGAGCTATTAATTACATATTGGTTCATCAACGTACGGACATGCTAATAATACACTTTTACGGTTGACATTAACAATAAATACATGATATATTTTTAATTGTTAACTCAAAATATCAAATTCGCATGACTAAACACTGTCCAAATTATTTTATGCCGATCTAAGCTGCTCGCTCATGCGAGCATGTTGTATAAATCCTCATGTCAAGACACTTTTTGGACCGAGTCTTTAGCAGCAAGCCTCAGACTCAATTTCCATGCCCACACCTGGTCCTTCTCTGACGTAGCTGATCATAATATGAACTTACAGGTAGACGAGCTAATGGGGGACATGGAGAGCGCAGCAATAGCCTACTCAAAAGCGGTGCGCCTGTTGATGTTCCTTTTAGTCGAAGCGCCATTGTTAATCCTTAACCCTCCTTTTTCCCTCACAAGCTCAGACCGGTATCGACTTCGAAACTACATCAATGTCATAAATGACAGACATGGCATTTCCAGGTCCCAAAGGATGGCTGTCTTTAAATAATAAAAGGTCTGCTTCTCATACCACTTCCCATGGTCACTTGTACATAAGTGTACATTTTATTTGTTTGTACAGATATTATTCTTTTGGGTGACTGTTGGATGTTGAAAATTGATGAAGTAGACTTGTGCTGCCATTGTTGTTTGTATTCTCATTTCTTTGATATTTAGATTTAGATTGAAGAAAAAAAGTTGTCTATTTATTGTTCTTTAAATGTTCTTCTCAAAGCTATGATTCGGCTTTTCTTTTCTTTTTTTTCTTTTTTTTTTTTTAATTTATAAATATTCTACTTGTGACGTGTTAGGTTTGAGGCTGGAAATGAGGGGTGAGTTTTTGATTGTGTAATCTTTTATGGGTTAGTTGATCAAAAAGAATCTTTTATCTTATGGGTTAAAAATCCATTTCATGGAGTAATTTTTACTCTTGTTTGGTAGGCGGAGAGGGATAAAAAGGTCAAGTTTCATTCGATCTATAGGAAATGTGACACATGTAGGTTGATCATACCAATTTTTCTTATGGTTTGAGCAGAAAATTCCCAATTAATTTACTGAGTTACTCTTCAGTAATGAGTCTGGTCGACTCGGGTCATATATTAGACTCTTTGGGCTCAACTGAGTAAGAAGGTTACCTTTGGCCTTCAGAGTTGACATTATTAATTTTGAAGCAAATTATATGCAAATTTGAAAATGAATCACTCAAAAATTTCCACTTGGTTTGGGCCATATATATATATAAAGGGGTTTTAATTGTATTGATTGCACGGGATAATTCTGTGTCGTGCCAAATATGGGTCAAAAGGTTTAGTCGTGCCGGTTCAAAACTAGGGATGACAATGGGTCAGGTTTGGGTCAGGTTTGCCTTCATTCAAATCCAACACAGAAAAAATTCGACCCAACCCAAATCTGGAAAAAACCCATTTATTTCATAAAAATTCAACCCAAATTCAAATCCATCGGGTGGAATGGATATCCGATCCAAATCTATAATCCATTTACATCTTAGAATAAATTATAATATTACAACCTACTATCAATTTATATAATACTAACAATGCAATAATAGTAACTAAAAAGCAATATTTAGACGACTTGCTGCATTTTTTTCATTTAATAATAATAATAATAATACTAATACAATACTAAACAATCGTTCTAAAACATCTTAACTATTAATTTTTACATATGAAAGTGTTACATTATAATTTCAATAAAGGATATTATATTCTTAGAACAAGTTCTAACACAATAAAAAATATTAGAATCTAGTTTGTATGTTAAAAATTTAAAATTTAGTAAATTTAAATTTTATCCTACACTAAATACAGTTTCGGGTCGGATTTGGGCCGGGTTTGGGTTGGGTTTGACGTCATCCAAATCCAACCCGACCCAAAACCCATTTATCAACATCCAAATCTAAATCCATTTAAAATCCATTTATTGCGTCCAAATCCATCATAAGTGGATCGGGTTGGATGGATATCCAACGGATTCGGGTAGAATTGCCATCCTTATTCAAAACCAATAAAAAATTTGAAAATAACATAAATAATTTTGATTTCGGTTGATTCTCATGTTAATCTAATTGGTCAAACCAATTGGACCCAATCCATCTAGTTAGGGGCTCTAGTGGTGCATTGGAGCTGGGCAAAGCTTGAGCTCGAGGCTTACTTCGTTTACAATTTAGCTTGGGCTAGGGTTCGGTGCGACACTTGTTGAGCTCGGAAACTTCAAACGTGAGCTAACTCAGCTTAGTTGAGCTTGAACTTAGCTTGGTGAGCTATGAATGCTAAGCTTGTAATTTTTAAGATAATCTAAGCACAATCTAGGCTCGGACTTGGCTTATTTAGATTCAGTTGGACAATATTTAAGAAAATAAATTATATAAAGATAAGTTCGCTTAGACTCATTTGGCCTCATGATTTTATGAGCTTGAGCTTCATTGATTTGACTCAATGAGATAAATGAGCTAAGCTTTTTAAATTTTATGACAAATCGGCTCATTTAACCCCCTACAATTTTTTTTTTGAGCAAACACCTCTACTTTTAGTGAGAGCATTTTTCTCATATTGTGTTAAAAATATTGCCGTGGAAGACCAGTGTCATATCTTTAACCCCATATGTAATGACAAATTTTAAAAAACCAATAAACCCTATTCGTTTTACATGCCAAACAAGACAAAATGGAAGAAATTTTGAGGGAGTAACTGTTTTTGTTTTTGTTTTTTTTTTTTTTTAATGTAAAGTAAGGAAAC